>CASGHI010000013.1:0-15368 GCA_949319315.1 Zelleria hepariella
AAGCGAAGTACTAGGATTCATTGAGTTGAAAACGCGAAGTACCACTAAATTTCCTTTACTGGGTTCCTTACATTTAATTGAGAATTATCAAGGCAATATTATCAAGGCAGAGGCCAAGTGTAGGTAGATAATGGCGCGAGATTTGTCCAACAAACGGCCATCGCATATTCAAAATTCGAATGTAGTGGTACGTTAATGGAGTTTTCGGGTATTGGAAATAAAATTTGGTATTGACGGGCCGCCATCATGGAAATCCCTTGCACTTCATGCAGGTTGACGTTTACGGGGTTTTCATTGAAACCTAGGGATCCCTTGGAGAGTGAAGTGAAGTTGTTTCATGAGGAATATCTCTCACCCTTTCACGCTTGTGACATGTTTCATATATTCTAGCTCATTCTTTCAGTTCTATGTTTTACTTTAATGGAGGAAATGTCGTCATTTTCTCTCACTCTTTCACACCTATGTGATAATTAGTATAGGACTACCTCTATTTTCTTCTTCGAACTGAAGTAGTAGTTTTTCATAGGGAATTTTTGGAGCATGGGAGAAGCGGTATAAAACGTTCAGCGCGGTAGCGGGAGCGATTATTATTCGTCGGATTTTCCTAGTGAATTTAACCTTGGTGATTATTTCAAATAACTGAGAGTCTTGTTGTTCGCTTGAACCTTGCTGGTTGCATTTTTGAGTTGCCAAAGTGTGTCAGACTAAGAGCCAAGGTACCCCTTGGGTTAGTACGACATTTTTGATCTTGTAGTTGATTCCCTGGCGACAGATTTCTTGGGAAGCCTCTGCTTGATTATATTTGGTAATTTGATTATAGCGATTAGCTCGGAGAGATTCTAACGTGGTGTTTTCGTGGTTCTATGAATTGCGGAGGCATAGCGAAGGGATTTCTATCAGCGCAGAGGCAATTAGTTATCGCGGTCGAAATAATTGATTGTTTTTGAAGTTCGTGCTTTTGTAATTTAACTTAGTTGAGTGTTGCTGAAATAGTATTCTTGTGTCATGCTAAGGTGTGCCTTGGAGATGCAGGAATATTATGGAAGTGACTTTGTTTTATTTTACGCAAAGAACAATCAATTATATTTTAAAGTTTTGTTAGATTCACTAGTGAGGCAATAACAGAGACATGGTTCTTTGTTAGAGAATAGTGTGTAGCCGCTGTCTCCTCGTTTTTTATTATTACGAGTTGCTAGCTACTCGGGCATTGGTTTATTTAGAGCGAGCGCTTATTTGACAAAACTCTGGATACACCCTTGCGTCGCAGCCTTATTTATATATTTATCTATACACAAACATATAGGGAAATTGTCAAGTTCATGGCGTGATCCCAATCCTATTGCTCGAACTTGACACTTTTGGGTTATAGGGACACACTTAGGTACACACCTAGCTGCGAACCCACAGCGCTTTCTCTTAATTTCACTCTGCTAGCAAATCTTCATTGCACAATCGAAGATTTGACATCACACACTACACGTTTAAAGTAAATGTGAAGCTGGTTGCTTCTAGCTTGTCTCAACACAGTAGAAATTGCGGGGTTAGAGGGATAGGCTGGGCGATAGACATATTAGGCTAGGGATCGCGTTTTATTGGGAGTCAATAACTTAGTTAGGCAATTTAACCTTCCAAATAATTTCTTTATTGAATTTTGCATCAGTTTTAGCTTGGGGAATGGGTCAGTGTTTTGTATTGAAAATTATCCGAGGTCAAGCAAAGCAGTACCTTAGTCAATCTTCATACCATGTGGGTGAAATTGTCTAGCAAACAAGGATTGTTTTTGATATGATTCAGTGTCTCCGTTTCACGGGTTGAGATTTGGTGTAACATTCGATCCAAACCTTAAGATAACTTACCTTATGAATATTCAGCACGAAGATGGGTGGAAATAAAATTATACCAATTTATAATTAAACTCAATAAATAGAGTTCTGTTCAGTCTAATAAAAAGAGACTAACCTGATATTATAAAATTATAAAGTGTTATAAAACATTTTCATAACCATTATAAATAAATATTCATCTTCGCATCCGAACTGCCTAACAAGGAGTTTGAGCTGTGAACCTTTTAGGAAAATCTAATGGGAAATATTTGAAGGTAGAAATCTAAAAACTACTTTTCCAAATAAATGGAATTATCTGTTAGGATCAGAGCTATTTAGTGAAGAATTAGTTCTATTGACTTTTGAATTTACCTAAGGGTATATTTTTTTATTGAAACTAAAACCTTTTTATTCTAAAATTTATGGAATAATAATTTGCTTCTCAAGTTGTAAATTCTTGCATTGTGAAATGATAGAAAAAGGAAGTCTATTCGTTCACAAAATAAAGTAAAATAAAGATTCATATTATAATAATGTAAATTTTGCAGAGACCTTGCCTGTATTTTATTATTGGATTTGAAACTTAAGTAAAATAAATACTTACTATTATTTCTTGTTCAGCACAAGAATGAAGTGCAAATGAACATAGAATTTACTCAATATTAAATGTAAATTTCAAAGAAGAAATAAATAACAATTTATGTCCAAAAGAGACGACATAACTTTGTTATATAATATTATAAAATCTTGAAGCACACATGTGAAGTTTCTTGCTGGTTCTTTTCTTCATGATAAGTGCTTTACGAACCAGTGGTACTCATAAATTATTTAAATGAATAAAGTAAAGTTAAATGTAATAAAATTATTTTAGAGGAGAAAAAAAGTTGGAGGGAAACCCAATTCCACAAGAGGTGAGGTTTACTAGGTTCAGCGGGTCGGAGCTGTCCTTTTACCAACAAACAAAAATGTTTGTATGATTTTTAGCATACAATTATTTCACTTTATCGAATTTCTAATATTTATCTTTTATTTCAATGGAAAAATGTCTGAGTAAAGTTCACAGTATTTAAATGAAGTCTCAGTATAATTTAACTACTAAGAAGTTGATAATGAGTTTCAATCTAGTAGTAAAAGAAGGCAAAATACTTTAATTTAGCTAATTAATTTCCTTTACTATTTTTACACTGAATGAGTAGGGTACTTTTAACTTTGCGGCATACATACCTACGTTATTGTCCTAGTAAGCATCGCACTAATATTTGTTAAATTATGCATTATAAATTCACCTTGATCTATCTAAAAGCTTCCTTTAGCTAAGCATTATAATTCTATTATTTTAGGCAATTAAAACTAGAAATAAAGAAGGCAGGGAAGGTTTATTCATTTAATTACTTACGTCTGTTTGATCACTATTACTTTTCTTACAACTAATCACTTCAATATTCTATTATTTTCACTGGTAGGTTTGTTATCACTATAGCCAACTTTCCAAGAGATTACATACTTTCCCTAGTAAGAGTCTTGGTTAATTCGGGTTCATAATGTAGGTCCTACCACTAGAACGATCATGTCAAAGGCCATAATAATTATTATTTTAAATTCTCGGATTAGCTAGTTACATTATTTATATTTATTTATGTTCTGTTAGGTTTAGTAACGTAGGTCTTGTATAGGGGGTGGTTACAATGTGGTTCCCGCGTTTTGGATTTATCTATTTATTTATATTATTTTAGGTCTCTTGTAATGCTGTGGGTTACAATTTGGGGTGCCGTGGCGTAGGATCTGTTTATTCTATTTATTTATGTGGTGCTCCATTTGAGCACACAATTTGTTGTCGTGTGGGTTGTGAGAGGTACGTGATTTCTTGGAAAGTTGACTTCAATTCACTAGGTTACTTATTTCACTAACACTTTTGCACATAGCGTCTTGTTTGTCTTCAGACGAGAGCTTCGAGGTTGTAGGCAAAGTCAGATTCTTCGTTTTTCATTTGCTAGATGACTCTTCTGAAAAGAAACAAAATTGGGAGTTTAGTTGGGTTGGTCAAGTCTTAAAACGATTAGCGAGCAGATTTTACGTGATGGGGGGGCGAAAGCCCATGTATTTGTTTCTGTTTAGTTACCTGTTTAGCGTGGATAATAGATTTCCATGGGTTTCATGTCCGATTGGTTTCTTGATTAGTTTCTCTTGATTTGCAGTTTTGCAGCATGTTTTCTTCGTTACTCGACGTGTTGAAGTTTATATTGGTCGTTAATTCGGGCTTTTAGGTTGAAAAATGGGAAAATCTTCTAGTTATTTGCAGATTTTTGATACGTTGTTTGTTCATGTATTGCATTATCTTGTCGTGCACGAGCGTTTCACAAAATGGCGGCCGTCGGGCGACACCGCGAGTACCGCGACACCGTGGCGCCGCGCTGGCTGCCGTGTGCTGCGATGTTCAGAGCGCTGCGCTGTGTTGTTTGAGCGAAAAGGGGCGATTCCGGAGTGCAACTGGTAGATGTTGTATTGTTGTGGGCGATATGGCTTGCGAGGAGAAAATCGGTAGGCTAGTTGTTGTTATTCATTTGTATTTTTATTGTTATACTAGCTTTTGCCCGTGACTTCGTCCGCGTGAACTGTAAAAAACAGGGTGTGTTCTTTGCTTTGGTCTTTGGTGTGGAGGACAGATGGTTTATTGCCTGTGTGTTTTACTGATAAGCTAGTGTCCCTATTCAAAATTTCATCCATATTTCTTCAGCCGTTTCTCTAAATTAACTTCATTTAAAATTTCATCCATATTTGTTGAGCCGTTTCTCTAAAATTAACTTTATTTAAAATTTTATCCATATTGGTTGAGCCGTTTCTTAAAAATTACTTTATTTAGAATTTTATCCATATTTCTTCAGCCGTTTCTCTAAATTAACTTCATTTAAAATTTCATCCATATCTGTTTAGCCGTTTCCTTAAATTAGCTGTTTTTCAAATTTCATACATATCTGTTCAGCCGTTTCTCTAACTACCTAACTGGATTTCAAATTTCATCCATATCTGTTCAGCCTTTTCTATAAACTAACTGGATTTCAAATTTCATCCATATCTGTTCAGCCTTTTCTATAAACTAACTGGATTTCAAATTTCATCCATATCTGTTCAGCCGTTTCTATAAACTAACTGTATTTAAAATTTCATCCATATCTGTTCAGCCGTTTCTTTAAACTTAGTGTATTTCAAATTTCATCCATATCGGTTCAGCCGTTTCTTTAAGCTATCTTTATTTCAAGTTTCATCCATTTCCATTCAGCCATTTCAGCGTGAAGGAGTAACAATTGACTTTTATGAACTAACTATAAATAATAATTCGATTTAATGACGTTTAGCCAAATTGAGAAACAATAAAACAATTAAGATTAGATTGCGGATTTATTGTAGGTAGATTACCGTAAGAAACGAGAATAGGCCCCCTATTTTATTTCAAGGTCTATGTCATGCACACACTCATAGGGTTAATTTGCATTCATTCAATCATTCACTCAAGTCAGGGCATTCACAGACAAACTTTTCTTTTTTTTGTTCTAGCTAGACACAGATTAAAAAAATAAATAAGTGAGAGCTGTCAATATTGTCAATAGATTATTGGGATGTTTTTGGAAAATAATTACCTCATTTTTTCGGGTCCACTACCAGGTTTACTACGTCTTTCCGAGACATTTGGCCTCGTTACATTTTACCTATGACTATCTATGAGACCTATGAGAATAATGTAAAAATTCACAGGGAAAATAGCTTTTGAAACAAAATGAAACGGCAGGGTTTTCTATCATGTAATTAATTTACTATCATAATAAGCATTGCACTGAGTGCTGCGCTGAGTGGTCTCTTCATCCATCTGTGGGGGTGTCACTCACTGGACGCTGTATGAATCATCTCATTGCGAAGCGTAGACGAACATTATTTTCTCTAGTAGTATTGCGGACTCTTGAAGGTTCTCTTCATCTCTTCATGGTGGCACTATTTATCTTGCTAAGTTCAATTTTTCTCTTTCACTGGACTTAGGATCTTGTCGGAGTCTCGGTTTTTGTGGTAGAAGTTGTCGTGAACAATGTAGATGCATTTGCTTTCTTGTTGAGGGTATTCTGAAATAGAGAGTAATGCAGAAGTTAGAAAAAGCAAATTCATACGGACGGGGGGGCGGACTTCAGTTTTTCGAGCGGACTCTGGTATTTGTAAGTTCGGGGGGGCGATGTTGTTCTGATCTATGATGGCCTAGTGGTAGAGCGATGGACTTGGAGGCGAGAGACTCAGGTTTGGTTACCGCAGCGGGCATGTAGCTATAACTTTGTTTATTTCAGGATTGCAGGTACCTACGTTTGTGTTTTTTTTTGTGGCAGTGCTACTCGCTAGTCATTGTGAGAGAACCTGAGCGTAAGGGAGAATATACTTTTAGCAAAAGGCGCCAGTTTGAGTGGTGATTGTGCTCGAACTCACTCTCTGAAAGAGAAGGTCTTTGTCCAGCTAGTGGGACATGTACAGTTGTACGGGCTATTTCTTGCTTTCTTACCTTATGTTAGCTTTCTTTTGCTTGCGGTTGGTGAAAAAACAGGCACGTAGAGATTTCGTTTGTAGCTCATTGTCCAATTTCAGGTTGCTTTGTTGTCTTGAATTAGCTAAATACACCGTTCCCGCCGACGTATTTGTGCGTAGTAAAGACGAATGGAGATTAGGGGATGTTCCAGGGCACAACTATTGAGGAATATAATGAAGAATAAGCTAGTTAATCGCGTGAAAATAAACTTTGTATTTGTTTTGTCGTTTGGTTAAACTTGACGTTTGGGTTGGTTGACACTTCCGTGAGGTTGCGTTCCGAAATCACAAAAAGTTGTCGCATGTTCTCTTTCGCGAACTTTTGAATTTCTTTGTCATAAAGTTTCTTCTTTTCTTTTATCGGGAGCAGACTGCAGATCCACGTTGTGTAAAGTATTCAAAGATTTCATTCGAACAAATTGTTCTACCTACTTTTAGATTAACTTTTCGCGGTGTTTTTCTCTCACTAGGTTGCTAAATCTCATTTTAAATTATCTTGCCAGCGAACATTTGTGTACACGTGAGCTTGTGACACCATAGCTGGGAAACCCCTCGACTGATTTGGCTTGTGTTCGAGTTTAGAGATTATTTTGGTTTCTTTTGCCCGCTTACTAGATTTCATGATGATCGGACCAAGTTTGCTCAAGTTATCGTCGAACGATCATACATACAAACATATGGACATACAAACACCGGATTGTTCCAGCAGACTCTGATAACTTCTATCACTTCGCCTCACTCGCTCGTTCATCAAACATACAGACGTACAGGTGCCGGATTGTTCCAGTAGACTCGGAGAACTTCTCTTGCTTCGCTCACTCGTTCTTCAAGCTAGAAAATGTTAGATGACGGTGATAAGACGGTGCGCCTGCTACGATCGTGCTGGCAAACTTTCCCAAGCAGTGAGATTACGTTAATCAGGCGCTTCGATGTTGGTACATGATGGTCAAATTTGACAGGGTAGAATCTCTCTCTCATGCTAGGCGAGCAGCACAATCGTTTGCAGGGTAATATCAAAGTTGTCAAACTCAAATTCAGTTTCTCAAGTTTCGTTATTTTGTTTTGCTTAGATTTTACCTACAGTGTAAACTTACTCGATTCTAAGTCGGTTAATACGAATATAAATCAAACACAATACATACTTACATGTTCCATATCTGCTTATTTGTTTAATCAAACGAATCTAAAGCTAGCATGCTATATTTTAGCAACTGAAACTTACTTACTTGTCTGTAATTAGTGCAATAATAATTAGTGTACAGGACGCACGTAGGGAGTTTTGGAAAACGGGTTGTCTCAACATGTAATATCTTTTAGCATCTAGGATCGTGTAGAAATAACCAAATTCAGGCTTGTTATTAGATTCTTATTAACTTTCTTTCACGCTAGCTTTTGCCCGCGACTTTGTCTGCGAAGACTTGGTTTTTCCGTTATCACGAAAAAAAAGAAATAGCCTAGATGTAGCACTCAGCGATGGATAAGCTTCCCATTAGTGCGGGAGTTTTAAGAGTCCGATCAGTGGTTTCGAGGGTTGCTCCTTACATACATAATTACGTACACACGACAGCACGTTAGAGTGTGCGCTTTTGTTGTAAAAATAGCTTGTAACGTAACTGAGTAGAGTGCTGGCCTTTAGGGATCGATGTGCTGTCGTGGTACAAACTTTTCTTCTTCATAATAGCGTAGTTAGACGGACAAAGCGGAATTATCAGACAACGGTCTAGAGTTTAGATGTAACTTAGCACGGGCTGTGCTATATTTTGACTAGTATTAGTAAGGAGGTACGATGAACTAGATGAAGGGTTTTCGGTTTTGGAAAACGGAGTCATTAAAATTATTCTTAAACATTTGTACTTTTCTATCGGGTGGAATAGAATGTTTCAGTACCTAAAGTATTTTATTATTTCAGTACCTAACGTTATTGAGAACTCTTACATACTATGAAAAGCTGTGATAGTCACTTTTCCAGCGTTACAAAATTAATATACACAGCCACTGTAGGTAGGTAGGTCGATTAAAACGTTCGATTGTCGCATTCCATTCCGTTTCGTCATTTGAAGACGCCACATACCTATCATGCAATTGATTAATTCGCGTAGACCGGTAGCTAAGTAATTGGCGCAGTAGATAACGCACTAGACCGGCCATATGAAGGGAGATGGTTCGAAACCAGCCCCTGGAAATAAAATACTTTTTTTTCTTGTTTCTATTTTTCTTTTGTGTGGATAACCTTTTATCATACTTAGAATTAATTCTCTTCAGATTAAGTTGCAAGTTAGCTGTTATAGGATAGCTATAGGGTCGCGGAATTATTGCATTAGTGTTACATTATAGATCTAGAGCCGTGTACGTACACGTCATTTCAATAATCTCAAGAACTTTAATAAAATTGAAATTGATTGATTCAATTCGGTGTTGAATCACTACAGAAGTTGAATGTTATTTGGTACTATCTGTATAGTTATTAGGGTAAAAGATTCTAAAACTTATTCGAGTAAAATACATTCTTGTATGTATGTAGGTATGTATGTTTTGAGCAAGCATTTTTTTTTATTGAACTTTTGGGCAGGTGCAGATTATGCTAAGTACCTATGCATAATCTAGGTTGATTATAAAGTAGGAATATTAACTCTTCTGTCATAATCATCATCATTATGTTTCAAATAATATGTATCATCTGAGAGATTAATTAATTTATGAGCTTTTTATAAGGAAATGAGTTTGGGACATGTTATGTATTGCGATTTCAGGAATATTAACTTTTCTGACATAATCATCATCATTATGATTCATATATTTATCATCTAGGAAATAATTACTTTACGAACTTTATTCATCCTGCACTTCATTCGGAAGATATGTTTGGACATGTTATGTGATACAATTTCATTACAAAGTGTTGGTAGAATGAAATTAAAACCAAGCTTTGAAAGTAAGTAGGGTCGGGTAGTAAATAATGGACCGGTGACATATTAAATTATTTATTTATTATTGCGATATTTACGACTGGAGTATTATTGGTATAAATTGCACAATTGCATTGCCTGGCGCAGGATCGTGAGGGCTGGCGTGAGCATGGGGAGACTTTTGCTCAGTGGTGGGTGCAAGCAGGCTGATGATGATGATGATGAAATTGTAGGGTCAGGGTGTTTTATTATGAACCACTGAAATAAAATTTTATGATTTTTCTAACTAATTCACTAATATTTTTATATCGAAAACCGAAGGTTGACGGTTTGCAATACCTATAGGGTTAAATAGCATATAATGAACCACCAAAGTTTTTATTATTATTTTTAAACCTATAAATTATCTGGAAGAAATTGCTATTAGCAATAGGGTCGCCAGGTATATTTTGATATTAATACTGTTTATCCTTACAGTGTGTTTTAGTGTAATAAAGAGTGTTCTATTCTATTCTAAATTACTAAAAGCTCGTTGAGAAAAATAACAAGTAAGAAGGTTGTACCTAGTATGGGGTTTGGTATTAGGAAATTAAACGTTGAATTTAATTGTTGAATCATATTATTCAATTCGCTTTGGGAGGGTAAAGTGATCATTGGAACAAGACGTTGTTGTGCCATTGAATTGTATAAATCACCTCGTTGCGTAGAAGCAAAGGTTCAATTTATTTAAGATTACTTATTTTATTAAAAATAATTTTATTTTATTAAATCAATTATTATTGGAGATAAACGTTTTGGAGTTTAAGATAGGAGTCCACTGATGGACCATTGTAGTTAATTATATTATGTTTTGATATCATTGCAATCGATTTTAATAAAATAGAGTTTTGACAGGTGATAATTTTTTTTTTTGTTTAAGAAAGAACTGGTAATCATAGATATTTAGAGAAAAGGAAGACCTAGTGAGTTTATTAAAGTTTTCCCTGAGTTTTGTTCAAAGTGAATTATATTATCTATAAACTTAATGTAGGTTGGGGTTTGTTGTTTTAACAAATGAGCCAGTTATAAAAAAAAAAACACTGATTCATTTGAATACATTACTGTAGTATAACTTTGGTTTACCGCTTCTTCTTTACGTGGGCTTGTGATTCAAATAAGTGGCGTAGAAGAAACGAAAGAGAGAGAATGAAAAGGTGAATGGTGATTCAAGAGATGTATGATTATTATCCTGACTAAAATGTATTTATTGACTTGTCTGACTATTACTTTAATATTATATTATATGTATGTTAAAAAGGGCTTAATTGAATCAAAAGATTTCCATACGGGAAGAAGCCAAGTTTATGAACATAGAAACTTTGATACACACACACATTAACAAATACCTTCCTATAAGAGATGGGCATAGATTGTAGATCCGTCACTCAAGAGACACGCTCATGCAAAGCAGGCTTATATGGAGGTCTAACTCTACATGCAGCCACTTGATTTGGCAATCATTTTCCCCACACTAAGTCGTGCGAATGGAGAATCATCACAAACGTTTGAGTATTCTTGGTGTCAATATTAATAAGAATTTCATATTTAGCTTGGGACACGTTGATATTTTGAAACTTTTCTATTGGAATAAAAAGTTTCTGGTTTTAGAATTGTTGAGATAACATGGCTAAAGAAGGAGGAGAAGAATATTAGTTTAATTTTTCGAGATTTGACATCAGGCTGATTCTCCTTTCACATTATACTTTAACATACACCAAATTTTATGATGCGATTTCGTCAAATGGATATCGGGATATGGGGCGGAAGAACTTGTATAGTAAATTATCAATCTTAAAGGATGGTCGGGAGAGGCTACTGTCTCTAGGTCTATAGAGGGGGAAGTTCATTTATCGAGCTGCGCAGTACAATGATGAAAACGGAGGCTCCATGAAAGAACCTTCTTTCCTTATGAAAGAGAAGAGATTCACAACCTTTTCTTCCCTCATAACAATGGACTCCGTAAATCTTGGGCGAGAAGTTGCTTTACATGATTCAGACGTCAGCTGTTCTGTTATTCATATTCTGAGGTGGTTGACTATTATTTGGTTTAAAATACACACCACACACAAAAAGAATACAGCAAAGGGGAAGTGTTCATAAACTTTGATAGAGTAATTTGTGAATGTCATTTAATTTCTTTGGGGTAGAAGTTTGCTTCAGTTCTTCACTTGCACAATCTTCGGGGGGCGCTGAGACGAACCAGATTGATTTTCCAATCGATTCGCCCAACATTCACAAATAAATAAATAAAATGAGAAATTAATCATGTAAATAATTGCGCCATCTGTTTGTGAAATTGGGAACTACGTTGTCAATTTTCAACTAATCAAATAAATATTAATAAGAAAATCATAACGCCATCTATAGGGCAAAGAGGGAACTAATCAATAGGCGACATCTTGCGGAAGGAGGAAGAATTACTTCAGCAGTATTAGGAATAGGTTGAATTTACTAAGTTTAAAAAGCGAAGTACTAGGATTCATTGAGTTGAAAACGCGAAGTACCACTAAATTTCCTTTACTGGGTTCCTTACATTTAATTGAGAATTATCAAGGCAATATTATCAAGGCAGAGGCCAAGTGTAGGTAGATAATGGCGCGAGATTTGTCCAACAAACGGCCATCGCATATTCAAAATTCGAATGTAGTGGTACGTTAATGGAGTTTTCGGGTATTGGAAATAAAATTTGGTATTGACGGGCCGCCATCATGGAAATCCCTTGCACTTCATGCAGGTTGACGTTTACGGGGTTTTCATTGAAACCTAGGGATCCCTTGGAGAGTGAAGTGAAGTTGTTTCATGAGGAATATCTCTCACCCTTTCACGCTTGTGACATGTTTCATATATTCTAGCTCATTCTTTCAGTTCTATGTTTTACTTTAATGGAGGAAATGTCGTCATTTTCTCTCACTCTTTCACACCTATGTGATAATTAGTATAGGACTACCTCTATTTTCTTCTTCGAACTGAAGTAGTAGTTTTTCATAGGGAATTTTTGGAGCATGGGAGAAGCGGTATAAAACGTTCAGCGCGGTAGCGGGAGCGATTATTATTCGTCGGATTTTCCTAGTGAATTTAACCTTGGTGATTATTTCAAATAACTGAGAGTCTTGTTGTTCGCTTGAACCTTGCTGGTTGCATTTTTGAGTTGCCAAAGTGTGTCAGACTAAGAGCCAAGGTACCCCTTGGGTTAGTACGACATTTTTGATCTTGTAGTTGATTCCCTGGCGACAGATTTCTTGGGAAGCCTCTGCTTGATTATATTTGGTAATTTGATTATAGCGATTAGCTCGGAGAGATTCTAACGTGGTGTTTTCGTGGTTCTATGAATTGCGGAGGCATAGCGAAGGGATTTCTATCAGCGCAGAGGCAATTAGTTATCGCGGTCGAAATAATTGATTGTTTTTGAAGTTCGTGCTTTTGTAATTTAACTTAGTTGAGTGTTGCTGAAATAGTATTCTTGTGTCATGCTAAGGTGTGCCTTGGAGATGCAGGAATATTATGGAAGTGACTTTGTTTTATTTTACGCAAAGAACAATCAATTATATTTTAAAGTTTTGTTAGATTCACTAGTGAGGCAATAACAGAGACATGGTTCTTTGTTAGAGAATAGTGTGTAGCCGCTGTCTCCTCGTTTTTTATTATTACGAGTTGCTAGCTACTCGGGCATTGGTTTATTTAGAGCGAGCGCTTATTTGACAAAACTCTGGATACACCCTTGCGTCGCAGCCTTATTTATATATTTATCTATACACAAACATATAGGGAAATTGTCAAGTTCATGGCGTGATCCCAATCCTATTGCTCGAACTTGACACTTTTGGGTTATAGGGACACACTTAGGTACACACCTAGCTGCGAACCCACAGCGCTTTCTCTTAATTTCACTCTGCTAGCAAATCTTCATTGCACAATCGAAGATTTGACATCACACACTACACGTTTAAAGTAAATGTGAAGCTGGTTGCTTCTAGCTTGTCTCAACACAGTAGAAATTGCGGGGTTAGAGGGATAGGCTGGGCGATAGACATATTAGGCTAGGGATCGCGTTTTATTGGGAGTCAATAACTTAGTTAGGCAATTTAACCTTCCAAATAATTTCTTTATTGAATTTTGCATCAGTTTTAGCTTGGGGAATGGGTCAGTGTTTTGTATTGAAAATTATCCGAGGTCAAGCAAAGCAGTACCTTAGTCAATCTTCATACCATGTGGGTGAAATTGTCTAGCAAACAAGGATTGTTTTTGATATGATTCAGTGTCTCCGTTTCACGGGTTGAGATTTGGTGTAACATTCGATCCAAACCTTAAGATAACTTACCTTATGAATATTCAGCACGAAGATGGGTGGAAATAAAATTATACCAATTTATAATTAAACTCAATAAATAGAGTTCTGTTCAGTCTAATAAAAAGAGACTAACCTGATATTATAAAATTATAAAGTGTTATAAAACATTTTCATAACCATTATAAATAAATATTCATCTTCGCATCCGAACTGCCTAACAAGGAGTTTGAGCTGTGAACCTTTTAGGAAAATCTAATGGGAAATATTTGAAGGTAGAAATCTAAAAACTACTTTTCCAAATAAATGGAATTATCTGTTAGGATCAGAGCTATTTAGTGAAGAATTAGTTCTATTGACTTTTGAATTTACCTAAGGGTATATTTTTTTATTGAAACTAAAACCTTTTTATTCTAAAATTTATGGAATAATAATTTGCTTCTCAAGTTGTAAATTCTTGCATTGTGAAATGATAGAAAAAGGAAGTCTATTCGTTCACAAAATAAAGTAAAATAAAGATTCATATTATAATAATGTAAATTTTGCAGAGACCTTGCCTGTATTTTATTATTGGATTTGAAACTTAAGTAAAATAAATACTTACTATTATTTCTTGTTCAGCACAAGAATGAAGTGCAAATGAACATAGAATTTACTCAATATTAAATGTAAATTTCAAAGAAGAAATAAATAACAATTTATGTCCAAAAGAGACGACATAACTTTGTTATATAATATTATAAAATCTTGAAGCACACATGTGAAGTTTCTTGCTGGTTCTTTTCTTCATGATAAGTGCTTTACGAACCAGTGGTACTCATAAATTATTTAAATGAATAAAGTAAAGTTAAATGTAATAAAATTATTTTAGAGGAGAAAAAAAGTTGGAGGGAAACCCAATTCCACAAGAGGTGAGGTTTACTAGGTTCAGCGGGTCGGAGCTGTCCTTTTACCAACAAACAAAAATGTTTGTATGATTTTTAGCATACAATTATTTCACTTTATCGAATTTCTAATATTTATCTTTTATTTCAATGGAAAAATGTCTGAGTAAAGTTCACAGTATTTAAATGAAGTCTCAGTATAATTTAACTACTAAGAAGTTGATAATGAGTTTCAATCTAGTAGTAAAAGAAGGCAAAATACTTTAATTTAGCTAATTAATTTCCTTTACTATTTTTACACTGAATGAGTAGGGTACTTTTAACTTTGCGGCATACATACCTACGTTATTGTCCTAGTAAGCATCGCACTAATATTTGTTAAATTATGCATTATAAATTCACCTTGATCTATCTAAAAGCTTCCTTTAGCTAAGCATTATAATTCTATTATTTTAGGCAATTAAAACTAGAAATAAAGAAGGCAGGGAAGGTTTATTCATTTAATTACTTACGTCTGTTTGATCACTATTACTTTTCTTACAACTAATCACTTCAATATTCTATTATTTTCACTGGTAGGTTTGTTATCACTATAGCCAACTTTCCAAGAGATTACATACTTTCCCTAGTAAGAGTCTTGGTTAATTCGGGTTCATAATGTAGGTCCTACCACTAGAACGATCATGTCAAAGGCCATAATAATTATTATTTTAAATTCTCGGATTAGCTAGTTACATTATTTATATTTATTTATGTTCTGTTAGGTTTAGTAACGTAGGTCTTGTATAGGGGGTGGTTACAATGTGGTTCCCGCGTTTTGGATTTATCTATTTATTTATATTATTTTATTCTAGTAGTTGGGTGGTTACAAAGT
>CASGHI010000014.1:0-40198 GCA_949319315.1 Zelleria hepariella
TTCCGTTACTTAATTATACTTCATAATAAAACTAGAATACCAACTTGTAAAAAATCTCTTTGCTAAACACCTCCACGACACGAGACGAGAGTTAAAATGCGAGAAATCAACGCCTCTGGGCATATCGGGATCGTTAAAAAGCCTGAAAAATAAAGTTTAATGAGTCTCACATGGGGGCCCCTACTTGAGAAAAGTAGACAATTGTCAATCTACTTGACCGATACAAGCGTCTCCGCGGCGCTTTTAAATCTTTTGATTTTATACTTTTAGCCTTTTAGACCACTAATTTTTGACATCGACTGCCGCAAGGA
The DNA here is from genome assembly GCA_949319315.1 of Zelleria hepariella. Lineage (NCBI taxonomy): Eukaryota > Metazoa > Arthropoda > Insecta > Lepidoptera > Yponomeutidae > Zelleria > Zelleria hepariella. Next base: position 312 of record CASGHI010000014.1, read on the forward strand.
AGAAAACCATTTCCAAACCAGCAGCGTTAATATTCCTACTGATTGGACGCCTGGTGGTCGCCTAGCATAGAACGCCCAAAGCTTGATCGGAGAGTAGAGCCCCCTAGAGTTGGAGCTCGTCGAAAGCAGAGCGCTGGGGTATGATTACTGCAGCCACCTTGTAATAATAAAACATCGACAAGCCGCCTTTATCGTGCGCCTGCGCGATAAGCATCCGTGACGAATTCGCACCACACTTACTATCCTCGTATGTCCACACACACCCTATTACAAAAAGCCATAAGGCGTGATAACGGCAATGGAACATCAGCTCTGTTGCCAAGGAGATGAAGTACAGTTTTGACTGGAAGGAGGTAGAGAGTTAGGTGAGCAAAGTTGGCCGTGGTGGAAAATGGCCGAGATATTCGTATCGATATAAATTTATTTCCAATTACAATGCTCGTCTTTTCTCAGTTTATTTCGGCTTTTAAATTGTGGACGCGAAGATCGCGTTACTCGGGGCGTTTAATGCGAGGCATTGTGGAAGGTAAATGGGGAAAGTAAATTAACGAGAAACAAGCGGCTCCTTGCAAGTGCTCCGTCCGACGATGCCAAGGATTCTGCTAATCGGTTTTGCTGAAGAGATTTTATTACATGAAAGCTGTTTCCCCCCCTTCTTCTTCAACCTACAAATATCTAAATCACTATAAAACTTTCCAGGAAAAGATACATAAAATGGACATGGACATTGGAGGCTAAACAAATAATAGTGATGTGACGTAACCATGACAACATGTTTATTGTCAAGTAGTACTTCTGATTGTAGTGTAGAGCGGTAGATCCAAGTGTAAAGGCTAGATTAAAAAGTAGTGATAATTTAAAAAGTCCCAGGATTTTTGTACGGAAGAGTACAATAAAAAAGTAGAGTAGAGTTGGTAACTTATTTATCTTTAATTCATAAGCACAAATAAAAACTAATAACCCACTTGCCCACAAAAAAAAAACACCAAATTAGGAAGTTACATACCCAATGGAAAAAACGCTTTTCACGAGTATTTCCGGTGACTCCTCCAACCTACATTAATTAATGGGTTTAAGAAATCATTAGGAGTTATTCTGACGGATACGCTAATTTGGTAATCGCGCAATTTGGACAACATTACTGGCTTTAATTGAATAATATTTGTCTTTGTTTGAAAGTTTGTTAACAAATTGATTAGTGCTTACTTGACCTACCACATTGAATCGGAAGCAAGGGTCATTCGCAATTTGAGCCTAATTTGCATACTTTTGTAATGCATTGCCTAATGCAAAGATATTTAAAAAATTGTGAAAAAATTGAATTTTCTGCCACGCTGCTACCGTTGGACCTTAAACTCGTTTAAGGTGGGACGATAGCAACGTGGCGGGAAATTCAAAATTTTCACAGTTTTTTACATTTTGTAGCTACTGGCACTGCCCAAAAAACTCGTTGAAGACCTGTATAGCTACCACGAGTGCGAAAAAGCTGTGCCGGACGTCCGCCGGACGTCTGTCATGTATCCTAATACTATAGTAGTAAGGTTGTTTATGCAACTTGTCACTTTCAGTGACATTGACAGTAAGCACTCGTGGTACTGGTCCAGAACACATAAACGGCTATAGTCTGTTGTTTACAATAATGAAAAGAATACTATGTTATTGCCGCGAACGAAAAATCGCTGAACAAAAATTGCTCAGTTCAGCTACAAAATGTAAAAATCTGTGAAAATTTTGAATTTCTCGTCACGTTGCTATTATTTAATTATTTAATTCCCCAAAGTCTATCAAGATGAATGCATTGATCATCACCATATTATGTTTCTTATTTGAAATTCCTATTAGAGTTTAGACTAATAAATCTGAATCTTTGATCCAACAAGAAATTGTTGTCAGTTTTAAAGTATTTTAGACAATAAAGCCCTAAAAAGGTCAATCGATAGTGCCGCCAGTGTTTTTGTGCAAGTTCAACCACCTTCCAATTCAGTGAGGAGAGAAAAGAAAACGGAATGCGATTGACAAAAAGAACAGTCGTGACTGAAGCGGCGGAAGCAGCCTAGATCTGAAGCCTCCGTGACTGATCAGCAGATCACCGATGCGTAAGTAAATAACTGAGGCCCGGTTTCTGAATTGAGAATTTCACTAACCAAATGCTTAAGTATCGTTCTGTCTCTGCAGATGTCACACAAAATACCTAACATAGGTATTTCGATGTGTACTCGATTTGTACTCCAAACTGTGTTTTTGAAAAATTATGAGAAACTATAGGTCTATTTTTTTTGTAATGCATCTTTAAATATTGTGTTTAAGTGACTGTTTGTTTCTAAAATAAAACCAAAATAAAAAATAAAAATTATGTGACGGAACGATACTTAAGTATTTGCTTAGTAAAATTCTCAATTCAGAAACCGGGCCTTAGTAATTGAGGTAGCGCTCCAAAAGTTGGGAGCTAGGTATTATTATTCACTAGAATTTGCTCGCGACTTAGGGGTTTTAGGGTTTTAGATTTTTATTTTCTCATAAGATAAAATTTACATTTTGTTCACTTGAGATGAGAAAAACATTTCTTCAGATGGATTCTTTAAACGTACAACACTTCATACTTAATACTATTTTTATGCTAAAGATATATTTTTAGATTACAAATTTTCAAAGACGTGTGCTTTAAGACGAGATTTAAATATATTTTGTTCTTGAATTGTTCCACGCTAACTAAGGGTGGCATTAATAGTCGTTAACTCAAGATCGAACTCAAGTAGGTGATCTCAGGAAAGTCAAATGTCAAAGCTTGGCTAATGTCAATGTCAATCTCAAGATAGTGTCTATTAGTATGCTGACAGCTACTCGAGTTTGACATTAGCATTTGACTTTTCTGAGTTCACCTACTTGAGATCGATCACAAGTAGGTGAACTCAGACGACTATTAATACCACCCTTAGATAAAACGTTGCCTATATTTAGTCACGTTAACGATATCAGCGCGGATAAAAAACGCAGGAAAAAGCTAGCGATATAGGTGTTATTTTGCTGTGTATAACCTATACCACCCTATTCCTAATTTCTGGCCACACTTAAACTGTCCTCTCTTTACAGAAAAGACAAAACCAATGTATGCAGAGCCAACTAAACCACGGGATATTCCTTCACAGTATGTTCTGTTTACCGTAGGTTACTGAGGCAGAGATTGCTTCGTTTTGCTGATGATGGTGTCGGTCACCGGTTGAGGTTTACATACTTCAAAGTTAAGAATTTGGTAGTATCTGTAACTTTATAGTAGTCTGTAGGATACCTATTAGAATCGGGTACTGAGATGAAGTGAGGTATTAGGTATACCTAATTCCTTAGTTGTGGGAAAATATTTGAGGGAAAACCAAAGTACAGGTCTGATGTCTAGAATAGATAGAGGGAGTGTTTTAATCAGATCAGGATACGCTAATTAGCATTGTCTGTTTCTCTATCCTAACAAACTGTTTTTTTTTTTTTCAATTTCATTTGTATTATTAAACAATCTACGAAGATACAACCAGTGGTAACAATGCTATCAACAACGCAAGTTCTCATCTATTATAAATTCAAAGTTCACTGACGGTGCAATGCCTCATGTCGGTGTTTCATCTCACCGCGCCGAGGGGCCAGGCCTGCATTGAAATTTAAATGCTGAGAATTCTTAATACGCTCATTCATCGTTAAATTGGTGTATAATTCAAATCTCTTTCTCTGTATCACCGTAATTTACATACGCTAAATAAAAAGCGGTGTCATCACAAAAGATATTTGGAGGCAATATAAACATAATATCAATTTAAATTCCTTGTTAGTGGAGCGAAAGCCGACACCATACCTGAAAGCCGCAGCATGCGATTGGTCGGCTCGCCAGCCAATGGGCGCTCGGCACTGGCCGGGGCCGGAGCCCCCGCGGGCGGGTCTACGCCGCAGCCTGTCGCGCTCCACACCTCAGTTCCTCTCCACCACTCGCACCGATGTGACGTGACCATACCAATCTTTTATTGTTTACTCACTCAATTTATTGACCAAATCAAGTATTTTTTGGAGTCAAAGTGTTAACCAGTGACGATGCCGCGACCTTCGCGCGAATCTTACGGTGATCAAAAGCCTCCATACTCCTACATATCGCTGACGGCGATGGCAATCTGGAGTTCACCAGAGCGCATGTTGCCGCTGTCAGAGATCTACCGCTTCATCACGGACCGGTTCCCGTACTACCGGCGCAACACGCAGCGCTGGCAGAACTCGCTGCGGCACAACCTGTCCTTCAACGACTGCTTCGTGAAGGTGCCGCGGCGGCCCGACCGGCCCGGCAAGGGCGCCTACTGGACGCTGCACCCGCAGGCCTTTGACATGTTCGAGAATGGCTCGCTGCTGCGCCGCCGCAAGCGCTTCAAGCTGCAGAAGGGCGAGAAAGACAACCTGAACGCCGAGCTGGCCGCTTTGGCGAATTTCAACCGCGCGTTCCTCGCGCGACAAGCCGGCGCACCGCCGCCGCCACCAATGATGCCAACAACTACTCTCTACACACCTACAATGTGCCCTCAATTGAGTCCGGAGCCAGCTGAATTGGCTGAAGCTTCAGTGACAATGCTGCCGCGGGAGAGACCCCGTCGGGCGTTTACCATAGAGGCTCTTTTGCAGCCAGACGCCCCGCGCTTGTCGCCGTCACCGCCGCTGCCGCCGATGGCGCCCATGGCTCAGCGGTTGGAGGCTCTATCGGCTCCGTACATACTGGCAGCGCAGCGATACCACGCCGAGCTGCTGCAGGCGGCGGCGCACGCGCTGCGGCCGTGCTACCTGCAGCCGCCGCCGCCGCCGCTGCCCGTCGCGTGACATCACGCCGGCGGCTATCACCTCCCGTGCAATGCTAGATTGTAAGTACAAAGACTCTATGCCTAGATAAGATTGTAAATACAGAAATAAAAACTGGGTGGCTGAAAGGGTCGAAGGAAGAGGTCTAAAACAGTATGGCCAATAGGAAACCAGCGGATGCTAGGTTCCAAACCAAAACTACAAATCTTTATTGGCACCTACCCTTAACAGATTACCTGGTTTACCTATAGTGTTGTTAAATATGTAAATGTTCTCCTTCTATAAATTAGTGAACATAATAAAGTATCGAATAGTTAAATTATTTAATTACTGAAATCGTGAAAAATACCTAGCGCTGTTGCAACCAGATAGCGCTATACTGCAATAATTGATAGACAGGAAATTTTTACAGTTAGTTTAGATTTTTAATCTGAAAAATGAAAAATAAATGGAATGTAGGAATATGATGCTTTTCATTTTAAAAAAGGCTGTTTTATTTTTCTTTCTAACTAGCAATTCAATTAAATACCTAAGCTGATACATGTGCACTTATCGACTAATGAATGCAGTGGGTGCCGCGCGAGGCCTAAATGAATTACTAGAGCGTTCCGAAACGTACGTTCAACAGAATATATTGCATTTATCGTCTTTTAGACACTGTTTGAAATGTGAATTGTTTTAAAGTGATCTCAGAGCATGTAAATTCGTGTAGTTAGGTAAACTAACCGTAGCTAATCGGTCTAAAAATGTGTTGTAGGTATATGACATAAAATTGTATGTATTCTATTTAACGAACCAATGCAGTAGTTTACTGCATTGGTTCGTTAATTTTTATAATGCCTAATTTTGCTATTGACCGACTTTCTAAATAGAAACACTTGCCAATTAATTTGTGAATTTACAAACAATTTACCTACTTTATGTCACGGCATTAGGTATGTCTTTACCGGTGAATCAACAAGATGGTAATGATATTACACTGTAAATAAGGTGGGCAATACGTATCTATTTATTAACATAGCTATGAATACCTTACATTTGCAAATACATTTTTATTTATAAAAAATATCGTATTTCTCGTGTAGTAAGAAATTGAGTGTACATATAACTGGTTATTAACAAATTAAGTTAAGAGAAAATGTTATTTATTTCATCAATCGAATGTTATAGTTTGTTGGTACAGTCGAATGCAAAAGTCAATGAACCTCGCTAACAACAACGTTCAGATATTAAGGCGCGGGCATAGTGAATTAGCCCGCGTGCAAAGAAAAATGCACTAATCGACTCCTGTATCAAATACACTAAACAAATCGAAAATGTTCATATTTCAAACACTATAATTAGGCGAGACCTATCTAACACAGCCAGTTTCATGTTGATATCCATAACAGATTGCAAGATATTTTAGTTGAAAAAAAGTGCGCCGCCTTTTTTTTTTTTTCAGCCATAATATCTTCAAAACGTTTATGAATGTCAACACGAAACTGGCTGTTTTAGATAGCTCTCACCTAATTCGAGTGTTTGATATGTGAAAATTTTTGATTTGTTTAGTGTATTTGATACAGGAATCAATTTTGTGCATTTTTCTTTGAGCGCGGGCTATTCACTATGCACAGCGCCTTAACAAAACACAACCCTTTGAGTCAATTGGTAATGCTTTGTATTACGTCAATAATTCATTGCCTTACGCCCACTTATAAAATATAGTAAATGTATTTAATATGGCGTTTGAATGTTCTTTGCATAATTCTCTATTAAAATTACTTAGATTTAGCTATACTCGTAAAAAGCAATAATAGTAAACTGTTTGTAAACTAGAGGTTACTAGAGGAGCATTGACTTATTCGATTGTAGTGTAGATAGATACCTCATTGTCAATAGACTAACTATTGTTGTAAGTATTGTTATTAAAGTATTTTTAAGCCAATATGATATTAAACTTGATCATTCTAAATTACTTGCAGTCTTATCATTTTATTCATCCATTATCATCATCAATCATCAACATTAAAAAAATATAGTTATGTAATACCTAATACTTATCCTGGTATTACAAGTTTCAACACTGCACATTTTAAAAATACGAGTAATATCGTTCGATTCACCCGGTAGTTATACCTACTATTTTTTTTTTCTCAAAACATTACTTTCGTATCTCTGTAACAAATTAACAACCCCTTACTTTGTTAATACACCATTGAACTCCATTAAATCTTGGGCTTATTGTGACCCCCAAACCTGCTAACAATATTCGTCACACCCTTCCTTCCTTGCCTTCATAGCACGCTTAAACGCGTGGGGGGTGATCAGAGAGACGGTAAAAAAGGGGAAGCCGGCCCGGTGGTCATGTCACGGTGCAACGTGGCGTGGAAACCGGGCATTTAGTGGGATAACTCGTGATATTGCCTGCAACAAGCCGCCGTGCTGTGTCATGCATCGACCACCTCATTGGACGTTTTTTGTCTTATAAATTTAGCTCTTTGAATCTAAGTAATGAGATAATTTATACAGCGTCCAGTGGCATCTTACACTAGATGGTTGAAGTGACCACTCGAACGCTGCAGTGCCTGTGAATGGAGAAGGCTTGCCCAGCAATTATACCATCCTATACCATTGCCTTATAAACTGTTAGGGTAATGAGTAGTAGGATAGAGTACGTTCTAACAAGAAACGTCTGTGAAATAAAACATTTTTTTCGCAATTCTTCATATTATACACCGTGGAATTTTAGTGGTATTAAAGCCGAAGGTATTTAGTTGCACTCGTAATTCTGAGCCAAATTCCAAAATTTTACTTCAAAACGAGCGGAAAGAAAAACACTTCCCAATACAAACGGCTATCGCCAATCGACACCATTTGTATGGAGAAGTGATTTTTTATTCGCGCATTTTGGAATGAAATTTCGTAATTTAGCTTCACCAGTGCAACAAAATACCTTCGGCTTTAAAACCACTAAAATTGCACGGAGTATTGACAGAGGATAGTCGATCTTTGGCAAGATAATTTCAACCTTAACTAAACACTGTAAACACTACACTGAGAAACTTTATAAGCATATGACTAATCACTTGTCTCTGTATTATTAAAGGCGCAAGCTTTTTTAGACAAACAATATATATGTATTTTTTTATGTAGCCTAGTATGTTGTCCTATACTTCAGGTATTCCCCCTCTCAGCTCAGATTTTATGGTCCTGAGCCACCTCTGACTACTACAACAAATATTTGTCGAGATCGTCTCGCCATCTTCGTCTTCTTATAAAATAACTAGCTTTTGCCCGCGACTTCGTCCGCGCAGACTTAGTTGTTTTCCCGTTATCACAATAAAACACAGCTTATAGCACTCAGCAATAATGTAGCTTCCCATTAGTGAAGGAATTTTTATAATCGGATGAGTAGTTTTGGAGATTACCCCCTACATACGTACATACTTACAAACTTTTCCTCTTTATAATATTAGTGTTGATAGCTAGTGCCCACGACTTCATTCACGTGGCTAAAAGAAAAAGGATAAACGTGGTGCAATTTTGAAAATTGTACCTAGCATATTTTTTACCACCTAGTAGGTATGATGTACTTAAAACACACCCCCTGCACTATCAAAGCGTTTGCCCGAGATCTCGCTCCCGTGGACCACGCGTTGTTATCTGCTTCTTCCAAACTGAACGGAGCAAAGATGCAGATACCTACTGTTATAGGCGTCTAACTGATTTAACGCGGGTTACCTACATTTCAAGAAACACTCAAAGATTATCTTTTCTTTTTAGCCCTATCCTATTATTTTGAGTCCGCTAATCTGCTACTCCTTATTGCAAACTTTCAGTCTGGGTTGTCTCTGTTCAGTTGGTCTCGCCCCAAGTCTTCGTGCCTTTGTGGCCTTGGTGGTCGTTGTAGACAGTGCCTCTACCGATGTTAGAGAGCCCTAATGGGTAGTTTGATACCCAAGTACATCTCGTTTGCTTGCGCTGTTTGGTGAATGAATATTTATCAGCATTCGCTGCAGTACGTCACAGGTCTCAACATCTCTCTGGCGTTCTATAAAACTGTAAAAGATCTCCAACAGAGCTAGTTAGCGTCACCTACTCGTATTATAGGCACAAAGTTACTTAACAGAGAAAAACTTTAAGAAATTTTATTTTATTTTTTATTTTGCATTATACCATTTCAAAGAGAACTATCATAATAATTGGTTTCTGACACCAGAAAATATGAGATAATATCAGGAGATACTTAACCATATTATTTCTATCACATTGAATAGTGTTTTTTTCTATGAGCTACTCTTCTGAAACACCCAACGCGTCTTCTTAGCATCTACGATGCCATAGTCTGAAACAACCGTTTTGAATCGTTCTTCTTTCGTGTTGGTTCTTCTTTCGAGGGGTCGCCTCCAGGAAATCCGATAACCTGCACTGTGGAGCATCAGGACAGGTATGACGACGCGAAGTTGTCGGTATGGTTTAAGATTGTGACAAAACATCTCTTCTGGCTCTATTTCTTACATATCTTTCATGCGGGCAACACCACCACGCATGCGGTTCAGGGATTTTCACATGCTCCAATCTTCTCGTCAGTCTGAAGTATGTGAATAGCCTATCAGAGTTGTCAACAATGAATAGGCGACTATGATATTATGTAAAAGTGCACCTGTCCAGTGTCCAGTCCTAGGTACTTACTTAATGGAAATAAAGCGATCATGGTACTAATGTTACACCATCAATGGTTGATGTTATGCGCCTATGGTCGCTCGGGACGCTACACTTGCACAGTACGCACAGCTGATTTTTTGGTCAGAACATCGTATCTTTATTTTTCTTCGAGGTCTGGTGCATCCTATTCTTCCCTGAATAACCAGCAATTAGCAATGCACTCAACGGACGTCCCATCTCGTCTGGCCAAAAGATCTCAGGATGCAACCGCAACTTTGTGAAGAGCTTTGATAAAACTGCTGGATGCAGAGTTTTTAAAGTAAGGATTTATTGTCTCTTTCAGATTGTAAGTAGCTATCACTGAATTTATGTTTTTTGCCTGTTTTGAGTAATTAAACTTGTAGATTTTTCTTTTATTGCTTTGTTGATATACCATTTTTGTGACAGTGACGGATGACAGCGATAACTAAAAACAACTTCTTCACTGTTGTGCATCGTTTGAGTTTTGCGGCACATTTAGGCCTGTTTGGTGCATTAAAATTCACCGTTGTTCAGTTTTCGATGGATTTACGAAAGTAAATAGAGCTCAACGCTACGTGATGACAGAGGGTCTTTGGTAAATGGTTGTGTCGTTCACTTTTATACAAATAGCCACTATATGATAATCTTTGTGTGTTTATTTTGCTCCTAAGCACCAAAGCGTGATAATATGTAGCCTATATGTTATTCTGATGTCTCAGCTATCTACGTTCCAAATTTCATCCAAATCCGTCCAGCGGATTCAGCGTTATAAGGTAACAAACACACTCACTCACTCACAAACTTTCGCATTTATAATATAAGTAGGAAGTAGGATAGGATAGGAAGTAGGATAGGCAAAACAAAAGTTTTTTCTTTTTCATATTTTTATCACATTTATAACTGACACTGACAGTATACACTTAACTTCATTTCCAACAATATTATCATCTCAATGTCAACAATGCAGTAATAACATTTTTATTGCCATGATGATGAAAATTTCATTCTGATTGTGCGATTGTAAACTAGGTCACACTAGTTTCACACAGTAGAAAGTGTCTATTATTTGCAGATCCGGAGGTAAATACCTTCCTAGTTCAAACTAAATTGAACGACTGAATAAAGTTAAGTTGATTAAGGCCCGGTTTCTGAGTTGAGAATTTTGCTAAGCAAATGGGTAGGTATCGTCCTGTCTCTGCAAATTTCTCACAAAAGAGCATGACAGAGCGATACGTAAGTATGTGCTTAGTTAAATTCTCAACTCAGAAACCGGGCCTAAGTTTTTCTTTAATTATTTTACTTAGAATTATTTACTTAATAATAAAAAAATATAATAAATAGTCTGTCTATTTTTTTCATAGAATTGAAACTTATTAATATACCTTAACTAGGTGGCCGTTTCCCGTTATAATATTGTTATAAAGTTTAGAATTGGATGGTACATGACCGCAAGAAAAAAAGTAGCGGAAAGATGCGCCTACGCCGTAGCAGGACGCACGTTGATGTCTTTTGTATCGCACATCCGATGTCGCTACGACATTTTGACAAACTATTTTATTGCGTTATTTTCTATATGTAAAATTGTTTGTCTCGATTTTATACTACCGAAAATCTGTATTTGTTATGTATGAGTTTTTTTAAAACAAGGTATAAAATTACATAACTGTGTTTTGGCTAGACAACTTGTTTGCATAAGCGACACTATGACACAAAACCAATATGGTGTGAAGTTACGATTATGTTGATTTAGTGAGGTAAGAGATGAAGTGTGAAGATTATTTTTGAATTAATAAAATTGGGTATTTCCCAATTTGGTCGTTGAGATATTAAATAATTTAAGGGCGCAAGTACACTTGTTTTATTCATCGGGCAACATCTACTTTTGGGTTATTGGCAACTTAAACCAAATCAGAAATTTATTAAACATCATTATGATTCAATAAAATTATAGTTATTAATTATAGTTATTCAATAAAATTATAGTTATAAATTAATTTGTTACTGTGCATTTAATGTGAGTAACATACAGGGCAATTTTTAAATAGCGTTTTTAAACACCCAACTTCTAAATATGATTTCAAAGAACCAACAATAAGTGATTTTTTTTAACCCCAAATTTCACCGATTTCACCCTTTATTGTATAAGTACCCGAGATTTCGTTTGGAGAATAATAGCCGATTTTACTACTAAATTTCTTTATGGCTAATGCAAAATCATTATTTTGGGGGGATTATTTAGGATTATTTAGCGATTTCCATGGCTTACACTATGTTACATTTTTGCATATGGAACTAAGAGTCGGAACTTTGCACCCAAAAAGTCGCATGTGGCTCGCGAGCCGACCCTGGGTTAGTTTATTAGTTAATTAGACAAAAAAAAATATCGTAATTAAAAAAAAACTAAGGCCTTTTGCATCTACGTAATGAGATGATTTATACAGCGTCCAGTGGCACCTTCACTCACACTAGATGGGTGAAGAGACCACTCGGCGCTGCAGTGCCTGGGACATTGTTTTAGATGGAGTAGGATCGTAATTAATTTGTACATAAATACCTATAAACATTTTTTATGACATTTCCTAAATTGTTTAACTTTTTTTGCGTCTGTTGTCTATCACCTTAACACTGTTTGGCCAAGTGTACGACTTACGTCATTTACATGTAATTGAGGCAGCTGCTTGAATTAACCCACAAGTCGGAGGCTCTCTGTAGTCTGTAACTCAATATTTGTTCAAAGATGATTATGACTTTAAGATAGTGCACCGGTTTTGTCATTTAGGACTATATTTTTAGTGCAACCTCATATTAAGATCGAAGCTTACTATGTAATTGGTGTATATTTAAGAGGCACCCCGTCTACTAGCATCGCCAATAAAAATAAATCATATTACTTTTTGTTTTTTCTAAAGCACTAACCCGTGCTAGGGAATAATTTAAACAATTATAATAACCGTCCAGTAGACGGAGACTAGTTGAAGAAATTCGCATCGACAGTTACTTGACTCGGTAGCTCAATTGGTAGAGCGCCTGCACGGTATGCGAGAGGTTGCGGGTTCAAGTCCTGCCCCGAGTGAATTTTTTCAACTTATTATAATTGTTTGAAATCATATTAAGTATATTCTTTTTGGATGCGTTTTTTTGCTAAAAACGAGACTCTAAATGAGAATCCCTGGGCGTAACTATTAAAATATTGTTTTCAAAATCATTGATTTTCACAAGGTTTTAACAGACTATGCAATTGCATATTTTATGTTGAGGTAAAAAATAAAAAAGACTTAAGACACGTAGGTTACACCCCGAAAAAAGAGTTAGGACCTTTTTTAACAAGTCGTATTTAAGTTGATATTAATTCACAGTACATAATATAAAAATAGTCGTAACCCGACTCAAACTTTTTACAAAAATGTTTTATACACAATAAATATTTGTAGAGGCAGATGTTGTTATAAAGCGTTATTATCCGAACCTTTAAATTATAATCGGCGTCTCTCGCACTTCTGCCAAAGTTTTTGCTCTCGAACACCTTTGGGCCGCTCCTGGCCTATAATTTTGAAATTAATATCTAACACATTGTACCTATCCGTTCGTCCCTAAATTTGCCGTTTTTATAGCTTTCCCGACACCGTAACTGATAATTATTTCCACCGCAATAGCGCCTTAGGGGTTTTGGAACGAGCGCTCGGCTTTTCAACTTTACTTTGCATTATTATTGCAAGAAGGTTCAAATTGCTGTGTGAGATGTTTCCACCAGAAATCTGGATTAATTCAACTGTTTCCTTTTGTCTAGCGGTCTCGCGCCATTTGGGATTTTAAATCAAATTAAAATACTTACATAGTTTTTATTAGTTTAATTGAAGTTGGTTTTTTGTTTGATTTCGTTTCTATCATTTGTAGACATATCATATTAGATTTGTACTTTTTGTAAGCGACAGATGGATATAATTGGTATAATATTCAAAGAGATTCACTGCCACTTATGTCAAGGAAATGGAAAGAGAAATCAAAACACATCCGCGAAGCATACAAACATTTATAAACTACAATAAAACCGCAGCATTGTGTAGTTCCACATTACAATTCAATATCAACTAGACCAGACATTTCGGCACTTTGTGAGTACCGAAACATGCATTGACGCCCAACCGACCCTGTAGGTATTCGACAATCAACTTATTTCCACAACATGCAGTTGTAAAATGTGCTTCATTCCGTTGCGATAAAGACTACAAATGTTATTGTCTAGCTGTACCGGTGACAGTCTAGTGTCGGTGAATGGACAAAGCGGCGTCCTGCTGAGAAGTTCCGGCGATTGTCCCGAGAGAGAGAGGCCCGCCCACTACCAAGTGTACTGGCCAAGTGAGCTCTACCATTCCATTGTGATCTTTATGCCCTGAGGTGTAAAAACTATATGGATCTGCATTTAAATGCAGTTAACTGTGCTGTAGCTTCTATGAATTGAGACTAGTGGATTCTAGTTTCAATTTCAAGAAAGTTAAAATTATTTAGTTTATTTCTACAGCTGATTGTTCTAAAAATATGTAATTGCATGTTTGTAGCTATGTCCTGTAACTATGACCTCCCTGGGCTGAACTGTGGGCGAGGTTACGGTTAAAAAGTATCGCTTTGAAACAAATTTTTCTGATTTTTTTGTTGAAGGTATGAAACAATAGCGACACGCTCTTTCAAGCGTCGTTCCTTCTCAAACACTTCCGTCAACACCTTCATTTAATACTTATTGAAAGATATAACGGTACAACGAATTATGTTAATTGTTTTATTTTAATAAGTCAACCTTACCAAGTCTGATTTCCTTAACGAAGTTTTTTAATTAATTCTTAATGACATAAAAGTTAAATTAAATAATTGATAGCCCAGTATGCGTAAGCACAAGTGACTAAGCATGCATAATTTTATACTTTCGATTCTTTTAACGAGGAACTAAGCAACACAGGTGTAACATATGAGGCAAGATACTAAACAGAAGGAGACAAGATATATTATTATGGCAAACAAATACGACAATGGTTTTTAACAAAGTACCGGCTATTGGTTTCGTCTAGCAACTTTGAAGGACGAGATTGTTAAATCAAGGAGAAGTATACAATTCTAGAGCTTATACATATTATCCTTTAAATCTAACCGCGAATTAAAAACCTCTTCGGACCTTGAAATTGCTCATATCATATCTGACATATTTTTTGCTCAAATCCCCTAATATCCCAAACTGTCCATTATAAAAAAAAACTATTCCCACAAACTTACACATTCCTCTCATTTTCGCTCTTAGATTATAAACCCAATTGTCCCCTCCAATAGAGTCCAGTTTTCTGTGAAGCAACAATGGTAGATAGGTGTGAGATGATGGCACGGCTGTTATTAGGTCACGTATGGTTCTGCCGGCGGCGGCGGGTGGCTGGTGTGAAACGAGATCCTTTGAAGTCGCCGCCGGTAACGTTACCGTTTTGTTACAAATGCGTTTTTGTTACCGTACGACCTATTTTTTGTCCCGGCTTTGTTTGTAATACTGTGCGTGTTGGACCTGACACGTAAACTATTGTTGGACTGTTGTACAATTTTTTTTTTAACTTTTTGTTGTGTTGTTTGCGATACTGTTTGGTTTGGTTCAATGTTTCTATAGCTATAGATATTTGTTTGTTGTCCAGTAGCAAAGTCAATAATGTACCCTTTAATTTGATTTAGAGCTTAGAATATTTTATGTTCATGGTCCGTTAACAATACAGCAAAAATACCATTCGTTAACCTACAGTAAACAATTTTTATTGTTATTGTCTATTGTAGATGTCTTATTGAAAATGCATAAGTTTTTTTGCGTTATGCTAATCATAAATTATTGAAATTTATTAGCATGCCGATTGCAACTTACTTTATTGTTTATAATAATCCATCATCATGAACATGTTTTATTGCAAAATGTTATGTAGGTACTTATTAGTTTTGTCCTCGGTCGGTAGGTTAGCAAATAAAGAAGTAAATAATCCGTTAGCAAAGAAGACACATCGTCATAGGTAGGTATCAAAACCTACCGTATAAAAATTTACGATAGTCTTTTTTTTGAACAAAATATTTGTCTTTGTGAACAGTTTTTTGAAGAAGGCTTCATGGCACGCTTATGTCGGTCTCAGAAAATGGTTGAATCTGATTGCGACTGTCGCAGGCGCAGGTGTCGAAATCATCATCGTCAATCATCGTTATTATTATCCGTACCTTACATGGTACAGTCAGCGAAAAAAATAATGATTATGATTTCATTGTAAATTGTGAATCAAGCCATTGCTGAAAACTTAGTTTATTACTGAAGCTTGATATTCATGTTTTTAACACGATTTCTTGTGATTACCTCAGTAGAAAAAAAAATGTGCGGTAACCTTTGCTTACCTCTTCAGGGAAATCATCTCGGAGGTATTAGTATAATATAGTTGGACGTTTTGCTACATGGACCTTTTGCTAATTAGACTTATTGCTCATTAGACGTTTCGCGCTGATGGACATTTAGCTACTTAGATCTTCTGATCAGGAGCCTAAATTTTACCCATAAAAGTGTGGGGCACGAAACTTTTTGGGCAAAATTCGAAATTCTAAAATTGAATAGTTTGTAATATACTTTTGTTTGGCTCAACCTTCAGTCTGATTTTGATACGTCTTGTGGCACTATTGTACAAAGAGAAAATTGTAAATAAAATTGATAATTTCGACACGAGAGTTTTCCTGAAAGCATTGCATAGCCCGCCACAACTGGTGACACCCGCACGCTGAAAAATATCTATGAAAATGCCCGAGCCGCAACCATCGAAGTCGGAGGAGCCACGGAAGTCGGAGCCAAGTTCAAGTAAGCTGCAGAAGGCTGAAATAGCTACAATATCGCTACACACGACTGATGAAATGAGGCAAGTCGAAGTTTTATCGAAGCTAGTCGAAAAACTAACGTTAGAGATTGCCGAGCTGCGTGAAAGGAGCGCTTACAGACACCGTCGTCCGTTCAACCGACGCAACCGATCTCACTCAAGGAACGGCGCAAGATCGCGTTCGACGTCAAGGAAGCATCGAACTCCTCAAGATCCTGACTGGCAATGTCGCTTTCATTTTCGCTATGGGGATAATGCGAGCCGATGCGAGTCCCCGTGCGCAAGAAAAAACAAGACGTCAGAAAAAAACTAGTAGAGACATCGACCGCGGCGGGCGTCGATGTTATAGCCAGTAACCGCCTTTGTGTCACGGACAGACAAAGTCGTGAACACTTCCTCGTGGACACTGGCGCGGAGATATCCGTACTAGCCGTAAAGAAGAAGGGCAAACCGGTGCAGGCTTCATATAACCTCTATGCAGCCAACGGGACAACGATAGCAACGTATGGAGAAAAAACGCTACAACTCAACTTGGGCCTACGAAGAAACTTTACGTGGACGTTCGTCATCGCAGACACGAAAAAGTCAATCTTGGGAGCCGATTTCCTGAGACACCATCGCCTCATGGTAGACCTTCACAGAGGAAGACTGGTAGACACAGTGACAGAACTATCTATCAAAGCGCCTGCAGTAACATACAATGAACCTGCGATCCATCTAGTCAATGAAACACATCCGTACAGCGAGTTACTGAAGAAGTTCCCAGATATACACAGGCCCCTGTCTACAAAGATACCTCCTAAGCACGATGTAACGCATCAGATCGAGACTACTGGACCTCCACTCTTTGCTCGACCACGCCCACTAGCGCCTGAAAAGTACAAAGAAGCGAAGAAAGAGTTTGAACGCATGGTCGAAATGGGAGTATGCCAACCATCTAACAGCCCATGGGCTAGTCCACTTCATGTCGTAAGAAAGAGCAATGGACAGCTACGCGTATGCGGAGATTATCGTCGTTTAAACGCTGTGACCATTCCAGATAGATACCCCATACCGAGGATGCAAGACTTCACTTTTCATCTGCATGGCAAGAAAATCTTTTCAAAGCTAGATATCACGAAAGCGTACTACTGGATACCGATGGCAAGCAAAGAAGATACGCAGAAAACAGCCGTTACAACCCCGTTCGGCTTGTTTGAATTCACAGTCATGACCTTCGGACTGCGCAACGCATGCCAAACTTTCGTGCGTTTCATGCATGAAGTACTACGAGGCCTAGATGAAATCGCTTTTGCCTACGTCGATGACATACTGATCTACTCCGAGAACGAAGAAGAGCACAAAGCACACCTACAACGTGTCTTTGAACGCTTGAACGAGTACGGCGTTAGCATCAACGCGGAGAAATGCGAGTTTGGAAAAGAAGAGCTGAATTTCCTTGGCTATCGAGTATCAGCCAACGGCATACAACCGCTAAAAGACCGAGTATCAGCAATATCTACGTACCCGAAGCCTACAACGATTGAAGAGCTACGAAGATTTCTTGGAATGCTAAACTTTTATCGCGACTGTCTACCCCGTCAAGCAGACAAACAAAGAGAACTGAATAAAATGTTGCATAATACGAAGAAGAAAGACAAAACACCGATCACTTGGAGCTCGGAAGCAGAGGACGCGTTTGAACAATGTCGTGACAGCATCAAAGAAGCGACGATATTGTCTCATCCGATCCCCGGTGCTGATCTCTCGATCATGACAGACGCAAGTGACCGAAGTATGGGAGGCGTGCTCCAACAGAAAGTTGCAGGAAGATGGACGCCACTCGCTTTCTACTCTAAAAGCTTGAGTGAGGCACAGAAGAAGTACAGCGTGTACGATCGCGAACTACTAGCCATATACACTGCCGTCAAACACTTCCGACGTTACATAGAAGGAGTTGATGTGACTATCTACACAGATCACAAGCCACTGACCTACGCGCTTACGAAGCCGCCGAGTAACTGCGATACGCCACGAAGAGAGAGACAGCTACAGTTTATTAGCCAGTTTTGCAACAAGATTGCCTACGTAGAAGGCGCGAACAATCCTGTGGCAGACGCTTTATCTCGGATCAATGAGATTCAGTGCCCTAGCTCGATCGATTACGAAGCACTGGCCGAAGAGCAAGACAAAGATCAAGAGTTACAAGATCTCTACAAGAAAAGCAACTTGAAGTTTACAAAAGTTACTCTACCTGGACTGAAGAAACCTATAGTATGTGAAGCATCAACGAATACGCCGAGGCCATACCTACCGATATTATTCCGTGAAGCAGCCTTCAAAGCACTGCACGAGATAAGCCATCCTGGTATACGAAGTACGAGAAGACAGATGACTGACAAGTTTTTCTGGCCGGCGATAAACAGAGATGTGACATCATGGGCGAGAAGCTGCATAGGATGCCAGCGCGCCAAGATACACCGTCACAACGTCACACCACTTGGACAGTTCCCAGAGTCCAACCGTTTCGAGCACCTCCACATCGACATTGTAGGACCGTTGACACCATCCAATGACTACCGGTACCTAGTCACGATCATAGACCGATGCACAAGATGGCCAGAGGCAATTCCTGTCCGAGACATCACCGCAGAAACAGTCGCCAAAGCACTCTACGAAGGCTGGATTGTACGTTTTGGTTGCCCGCTACGAATAACTACCGACCAAGGGAGGCAGTTCGAGTCGTCGTTATTTCAAGAGCTGATGAAAGTACTCGGAGTGACAAGAATCCGTACCACTGCCTACCATCCTCAGTCAAATGGTCAAGTTGAAAGATGGCATCGAACACTTAAAGCTGCGTTAATGGCAAGAGGCTCAAGCACGAGATGGTCAGAAGAGTTACCTACAGTACTACTGGGTCTACGAGTTGCTCTACAGCGAGAGTCAAACATGAGTCCTGCGTTATTTACCTACGGTACTACACTAAAACTGCCAGCAGACTTGTTGTTGCCAACGAAACCGCATGCTAACGATGCAGAGTTCGTACGCCGCCTCACCGATACGATGGAAGCAATAAGGCCGGCGCATCAGAATAACAACAGTAAACGTGCAACGTTTTTACATAAGGATTTGTCTACGTGCACGCATGTTTTCGTTAGAGTGGATGCTACGAAAAAGCCACTAACGCCACCGTATGATGGGCCATACGAAGTTTTAGAGAAACACGAAAAGTTCTTCAAGCTTCAGTATCCAAGACGGACTACGCTGATATCCATAGATCGGCTGAAGCCAGCGTTTATGTGCTCTGAGGAAGAGTTGACCACGCCGAGTGCCTCTACCTCCACTCAAGAAGAAAACCTGAAGAAAGACTAGGTTACGCGCTCCGGCAGAACAGTTCGTCGAGCCGTACGCTTCACTTGAAGGGGGGTAATGTGGGGCACGAAACTTTTTGGGCAAAATTCGAAATTCTAAAATTGAATAGTTTGTAATATACTTTTGTTTGGCTCAACCTTCAGTCTGATTTTGATACGTCTTGTGGCACTATTGTACAAAGAGAAAATTGTAAATAAAATTGATAATTTCGACACGAGAGTTTTCCTGAAAGCATTGCATAGCCCGCCACAAAAGTAATAAAAAATAGAAGGCCTCACCATTTTTCAAGTTGATTGTACTAAGACAGCTTGGATCCTTAACCCTATGTTTATTTACACATCTAGCCTTCTGGTTTGTTTTAAATTATTTGTTTCTAATTGCAGTCACTAGAGCGACAGAAGGGTTGAACCCAAAGCGCAGTAGTCGTGAAATGGTCCCATTAAAATGCGCTTTCAGCTTGTTAGATTAAGTAGGAAAATTGAGTGACGTGCGCCAAGACAACAGATGACATGACAGTTGTTATATTTTATGCAAGGATGCAAAGAATCATGGTCACCGTATTATGAAGTCAGGGCTCACTGACACTGACATTGTTCAAGAGTGATGAAACCAATGACATAATCGAAGCTTTCGAAGAGTACTTCGTTTTATTCTATAAAAGCTTAGTCAAAATCAAGCGAGAAAGGGGTTTTTTCGGCATTTTTGACCCATTTTAGTTAAGAGTGTTGAATGTTTTTAAGAATTAAGAGAGTTAAACCCACAATGATGAGACAAATAAAAAAAAAACTCATAGACGCTCATACCGCTTAATATATATATTTATTTAAATTAAAGTTTTGTGCTAAGGCATTTTTGGTTCATTAATAATGGTGATGAAACTTACCTTTGTCTTAGGCGCTCGATTTCAACAAGTTATGGACCTATTGCTCCTTTGCAATGGATTTTGTCGTGATAAGGATATTTCAGAAAAGTTTGATTGGAGATTTAATTTGTGATTAAATAATTATGTTTATCTATTACGATGTTCATACACAACTAAACCATAGAGCTAAGTAGCGAAATAAAACTATAACCTACACTTCAATTAATTATACATTATTGTCCTACGTAATAAATTGGTATTACGTAGCGTTATGACGTAGTATTTCCTAGAGCATAATGTAGAAGCAACATTCGTTACTTTTGTCGTCGCGAATTCGAAAAGGGGAAATAAAATCTCCAAACAGCTCACACAAAGAAGAAGACTGTATAATGCAATAAAAACTTGACATTAAAGGCGGAACGGATTCTGCGTCATTATGAATTGTAAGATTTAATTCGTACAACGATGTCAACTTGGTCGCGGAGGCGAACGCGTTTTCATTGTTGTTAAAGTAAAATGAAGTCATAATGAGTCTTCAAGTGCAGTTACCGCGACCAAAGCTACATTATAGAGAAGATGCAGTTAGTAGTGGACTTCGATAGTATTTAGACAAAACGGTAACGGTACGGTATAGCAATACATAAGGCGGTGAGTTTGATTGAATATTTTTTTGACGAAATAAGTAGCTCAATACTATTATGAAATGAAACAATTGAATTTTCTTTATTTTTAGACGTATACTTACACTAAATCCAATATATTAAAATAAAAGATACGGTATCTTTGGCAGTAGCTGGAGAGCTGCTGACAAATTGACCTATATTTTCGTACAAGGCTAGGAGCTTTTAGGCTAAATCACTAAGTATTGGTAGGTAATAGAAATAAATACTTTGTAGCGTATACAGGTTGTCCCGAAATTCAAAGCTGGAATTGAGTGAATTGGGATGACCTGTCCTTTCACCCAGTTTCCACTTGACGTTGAATTTCGGGACACCCTGTATATATGTAGACACGTTCTACGGGTAAGAATAATAATTAACTTTTTCATTTCAGATTATATGATTGTTATTTTGATTTATAAGTATTGATTTATTCTTTGATTTAAATTGATGTATTTATTGTATTTTTATGAGGCTTTGTTTGAACATTATGATTTTTAGGGTTCCATATGCAAAGGGTGCTAAATAGGACCTTAATACTCTGCCTACGATCTCCGTCTGTCCTAGAACCGTAATAGCCAGTTGAAAAATTCACACAATACACCGTGGAATTTTAGTGGTTTTAAAGCCGAAGGTATTTGGTTGCACTCGTGATTCTGAGCCAAATTCCAAAATTTTACTTCAAAATGAGCGAAAAAAAAAAACACTTCCCAATACAAACGGCTATGGCCAATCGACACCATTTGTATGGAGAAGTGACTTTTTTTTCGCGCGTTTTGGAATGAAATTTTGTAATTTGGCTCAGAATCACTAGTGCAACAAAATACCTTCGGCTTTAAAACCACTAAAATTGCACGGAGTATGTGTCAGTATGACGAATTAGCTAATAAATAAAAATAAATAATAAGATTAGCGGTCTCTATCGTAAAAAACCGGCCTAGTGCGAGTCGGACTCGCGCATTGAGGGTTCCGTACCACTATCCAATTGAAAAGATTCTGGTAGTACGG
This sequence comes from Zelleria hepariella, assembly GCA_949319315.1. Taxonomy (NCBI): domain Eukaryota; kingdom Metazoa; phylum Arthropoda; class Insecta; order Lepidoptera; family Yponomeutidae; genus Zelleria; species Zelleria hepariella. The sequence continues at coordinate 22,541 of CASGHI010000014.1, forward strand.
ACCCTCGTTGCGTGATTGTGACTTGCGCTGAACCATTTTTAAATTTTTTGGTGTTATACTATAAAGTAAGCACTAACATCATACCAAGTTTGATGCCTGTATGTTTTACCGTTTTTGCGATAGAGCCAAAAGTATAAAAAACCGTATGTGGTATGGGGACCACCCTTATTTATTATTATAATATTTATTTGATGATGTTTTGGGTGATCCGCTATAATCTGTGAAAATGTCAACTGGTTTATTACGGTCTCAAAGATACATCCATTTAACTTTAAAGTAAGGACAGACAGACAGACAGCGGATGCAGAGTAATAGGGTCCCGTTTAGCACCCTTCGGGTACGGAACCCTAAAAAAAGGAATCTATATAGATGAAATTGATGTGAATCGATATTTTGGAAATTAAACCTGATTTCAGGTTTAATTTCCAAAATATCGATTTTGGGGGAAAAAAGGTGGGAACCAATATTGTTCAGAATTTGATTCTCTACAACTACAACAACAAGAAACAATTCTCTTCATTCAAGCCGTAAAAAGTGGAACATAGGAGATAATGATAATATTTTGAATTGGTCGCGTTTCTCAGGTTTCATTTCCAAAATATCGATCCTAGAAGAAAAATTGTGAGGATTAAACTTGCAGAGAATCAAATTTCCTACAATTTTTGTTCTCACGGTTTTACTGTCAAATAAAAAATGGCCGAGTTATTCAAGAAAAACCATTTTTCGAATATACGCAAGAGCGTGATTCAGTCTACTTTTTGAATTTACACTTCCAAGGACACTCCCCAAGGACCTACGAAAAAAAAAACAAGAACTGATTATTCACGGGTAGGGTCGGTTTTTTGGATATAATGACTGGACTATTGGTATACTTTTCCAGTTTGATTATAATAATAATTTATTTCGATCAACTACGAGGATCATAAAACACAGTACAAGATGTTAGTAATAAATAATTTAACCTAAGTTTAACATACTGTTAGTAACATTGATTTACACATATTATTTACATATCTTTGTTTTTGAGCATGAACCATAGAGCAATGGTTCATGTAACCTAATGGTCCGGAAGGTCAAAATCAAATCGGCCTGCAAACATGCGCAGGATACTGTTGGGGCTGGCCCGCACCCCCCGCACCAGGGAGGCGCATTATACAGGGTAAGTAATTTTTAAATAGCTTTATTGCTGAAACACGTCAACTTCTAAATGTGATTTCCAACAACTTTTGATGGACGACTTTGGAGAAAAAGCAATTTTATTTTTGCATACAAATAAAAAAAAAACATACTTAAGCCTTTTCTTTGCAAAATTGGCGGCGAGGAGTAAAAAATAGAAGCAGGAGAGGCTGGAGTGGAGAGAGTGGAGGGGCATGAAAGTACGCCGCGCAGGCAGCACCCAAATGGTCAAACTTTGAAAGAATAAAAAACGTTCAATAAATAAAAAGGATCGAGCTATTCGAAAAGTCGTAGAATTAAAGGTGTTATAAATCACTTAGAAGTTTCTAGAGTAGCTACCACGAGTGCGAAAAAGCTGTGCCGGACGTCTGCCGGACGTCTGTCATGTATCCTAATACTATAGTAGTAAGGTTGTTTATCCAACTTATCACTTTCAGTGACAGTGACAGTAAGCACTCGTGGTAGCTGCTCTGGTACGTCGTAACCGTACTTCTTTTTACACTATCTACTTATCTATCTATCTACTTATTCAATAAAAATAAAATTCCTGAAATATTAAATATTGCGTCATATTGAAAGGGTTGAGGGGCGCATAGACAGTCAGGATCAGAGGTGCTGTCTGCCTTGACTGTACTTCCGAAATAATCGAGCCATAAATGCCTGCCCGACTGTGAATGTCGCTGCGAATTGAATTAAAATTGCCTCAATATGGTGGCTTTAAAATGTTGACATTTGACAAGCGTCGCTGACGCCTGTCAGCGGTCTGACGGCGCGACAGCGAGCACAATAGCTACCTACCGCTAATGTATGTAATGAACCTACGGTGGTGATGACGTTTTTAATTTTCACATGGAGTACACACGACAGCAAGTCAGAGTGTACATTTTTGTTGTAAAGTCGCGCCCGTAACGTAACCGAGTAGAGTGCTAGCGTGTAAGCGTCGACGTGCTGTCTTGCTTACAATAAAAACAAGAATATTCAGAGACTTATATACCACTATACAGCGTGTTACAAAAAGGTTATATCATTCCTAAAAGGGTCGCTACACAAAAAAATTTTTGCGGTTCCATACCAAAATTCGATACCAAATATATGGAGAAGCCAATGACATTCTACTGTCATTGCGAGCAGCAGATATTATTTTGCATTGATGTGTATTTTGCATTGATCATTGAATCCTTTTAAGTTTGACAGGATATTTTTGTGACACCCTATAGAGTAGTGCTTGACATGACCGACTAACATACGGTAAAAACGGTCATCCTGGTAGGACGATACTTACCCATTTGCTTAGCAAATTTCTCAAATCAGAAACCAGCAGTTAGTATCTAAATCCAAAAGGATCTTGCTTTTCTGCGATAAAAGTTAAGAGATGTTAGTGCATTATGCTATAGCTTGGATCAATATTATAGATACCCTATATTTTCCTGACAAAAATCATGTCCGATGTGATCTAAGATATGAGCAAGCGGCAAAGGATCTAAGCAAACATGCTTATACGCCAACACCTCGAGCGACGCACCTTATAATTATCAATACTTATTTTTCCTCCGGTCGGACTTCTCAAACGATTCTGGATACAAAACGGGATGTCTACTCCAGAGCATACGGTTTATTTGAATCACACCCAAGGTCAGTTACTGAGTGCCAGTTACTGAGCGAGCTCAGACACTTTTTTGCATGTTACAATTTTTTTTTTTTATGTCACCAGTATATTACAAAACTCGAGTGTTGATCCCTGTGTAGAACCATTGCAATGAAAGCAGTATGCTTAACATGGTCGTTTTGACACTCTCTCGAACTCGAGTGACAGACGTGCCATGTCTATTGTGCGAGCATGGCAGGCGGGACTCGAGATGGCAATAGATCAGGGTCATGTCGAGCAGAAAGTAGATATTGCCATTTTTAATAAAAATGTTGTATTTTTGTCTCCATCGCCATGTTGGCGTAGAGCCAACTCGAGCCCGACCGACAAGTTGACAGTTTTGCATAGAGAAGGGCCTATCTCGGGCTTACCATGCTGCACGAACAGGGCCTTACAAATAATGTAGTTTTGTAGGTAATACTGTCCAGAGACGTTTCAAGTGAGTTAAAATGTTTCTTTATGATGGTTAACATTAGGAGCTACGAGTAGAGTAGATAGATAACGCTTTTTTACACCATATTTTACAGATAAATTCTTAAACATTTTTCGACATCATCATCTATTGGCACTAAAATATTTATCTGTACAATAAAAGTTCTATATCTATACCTTACCATCTTCTGCAGTGCCTGGGATCCGCGACTTACTTGGCTATTGGGCGTATTGTCACTTCTTTTCCCTGTGGGCTAGGCTGACTAGCTGTCAGATGTTACAGGTGTTGGGTAAGCCTACTCCATCTTAAAACAATGGCCAACTTAGCGCACTAAATAACGCGTTCACACGCTTTAGAGAGTAGAGTCCTTGCAGTGACTTTGTGTGCCTCTCGGAGGGACGCGGCTCGTCATATTTCCATACCCGCCGTAATCGCCGGCCAGTGAGTGTCGGTGTCGGTAAACGCGAGATGCGCTCGGTCGCGAGCACTGACTTCTCTTGTTTGTTATTAACAACAATGAGCCGACTTGCTTGCGTGGATGAGATACAGGGGGAGGGAATTCCGGTTTTGGCTCCGTATTTTGTGTGATTTTGATATTTGGTTTCACGTACTTTCTTTTATTGAATGTGAGAGTTAAGAACCGAGTCACTTCTCTATAAATATAAGTAAATAAATGCCGAATGAAAACAAAATCAAGTCAGCTATCCTAATTCCATTGAAAGCAGTCTTAGTGCCGTAAGATCCTTCACAGTTTAAACTCAGACCTTAGATTAAACCTCGCATTTTGTATGAAAATTAATCGACATATAGGGTTTAAACTAGCTTTTTTGGTTTAAACTGTGATTGATCTTACGGGCCTAATTATGTAGGGATAGTGTAAACCTAAGAAAACAATTAATATACGCAGTATTTTTTAAATAGCTTTATTCCTGAAACACGTCAACTTTTAAATGTGATTTCCAACAACTTTTGTACTCTACGACTTTTCGAAAGGATCGATACTTTTTATTTATTGGAAGTTTCTTTTTCTATAAAAGCGTGCATTTGATTTGTGTGGAAAAATAAAATTGTGCTTTGACCAAAGTCGTAGAACAAAAATTGTTGGAAAGGAAATCACATTTAGCTGCTTAGCAGTATATTTATTTGTCCAATCACTTGCGAAACCTCCTTAGCAACGTAACCAGAGTCTACGTCAGCCGTTCCCTCTGCCTGTAGTTCCCGGTATCACCTCGGCCCCATGTTGGTTGCAGGGCAGGAGTAATTAGCCGCGTGCAGGCCTATAATCACGCCTCTGCTGCCCGAGCGTCTGCGTCGACGGCTCCCCACCCCCTCGCACCCCCTCCCAGGCCTCAGGGCGAATATCTCCACGAGAGCAAACAGAAAAAAACACCGCGCCTTTGTACGCTGTTAACGACCCGACCAGTTTCCAGCGTCGTGTGGGAAGATTTAGCGAATTTGAATTTCGATTGCCCGCCCGGACCCCGGTCCATCCATCACATGAATTGATGGATTCGGGGCCAAAAAGTTGCCAAAAACCATTGTGAGATGAAAGCGAGCAATTTCGTGGAGACGTCCCTTTGTTACTAACGCCTCTCGGACATAGGCGTTAATGATCCCTGAGTGGTACCTGGCTGCAACTTCTTCCATAGTTTTTGCCGAACAATTTCATAAAACTTCCAATGCTACTCGTAGTAGTAGTTAGTCGGGCAATTAATTATGAGCGTGTGCAACAGCCTGTTACAAGAGTTATAAAGTCAACTGTCTTCAAATAGCCTTATCCAATGCACATTTCATTGCTACGTTGGCCACCTTCTGGTGTTACTTATATGGTGTTTTTATAAGGAAACATATTTTTTTATCACATCTATTCGAAAAGAGCTAGTTCGTTCCCCGTAAAGAGGGACTAACATTTTACTTAGTTTAATAAAACATTGTGTTTCTTCCTCATAAGAGGCGACCGGCCTTAAAATTTTGTTTTGCTCCCTCGGTTCACAATCTACTATTATAATACTGTGTGCTCTGCTGTAACATTTATTTCATACATGTTTATTTTTAATTCCATATTTACATGTAATGAAGTGGATTTTTCGAATAGGTACTCTATAGTGTCACTAATTTGTGGTATAAAATAACACCGATATTTAAGCTTCAAATTAGCATAATAATATCTCATACATGGCTGAACCGATTTTGATAAAACACATCTAAGAACACTCGCAAAAAAAAACCTACTTTCATATAAAAAAAACACATTAAAATCGGTTCATCGTTTTAAGAGCTACGGTGCCACAGACAGACACACATAGGGGTCAAACTTTTAACACCCCTCTTTTTAAGTCGCTGAGGTGCTTGGATTAATTATCTTTTAAATATTAAATAAGTATGCCCAGCATCTACAGAGTACGTACCTACTTTTAAACTTAGCCCTTGAGCCGCGGGTTTGCTCATAACGTTTTCTTTGGGAGTTTATAAATCCACAAATGTATGACTAAGGGTGGTATTAATAGTCGTCTGAGATCACCTACTTGAGCTCGATCTCACGTAGCCCAAGTAGGTGAACTCAGAAAAGTCAAATGCAAGCCTTGCCTAATGTGAAACTTGAGTAGCTCTCAGCATATTAATAGACACTATCTTGAGATTGACATTGACATTAGCCATGGCTTGACATTAGCATTTGAATTTTCTGAGATCACCTAGGAGGACGATTGGCTCTCAACGGAGAGGTCCCCGGTTCGAACCTCCGTGGTAGGTTTGCATTCACATGTAGGGTCGTAAATCGTGTGGTGCCTTTATGTCTGGCTCAGTACGCCGCGATTGCGCCCTGCTGTCTGCCATTAAATGAATAAACGCATTTGGAGAAACGAACGATGAAGGTAACCATCGATGTTTTATTTGCCGAGTTAATGGACTGGTCGGCTTAGCTTCACTATGGTATTGTGTGTGTTGGTTGGTAGAGATTCCCAAGAAACGATTAAGCGAATCATGTTTTAAATGATCCTGAGAACAAATTAATCCTATAAGTATAAAGGTTCCGTTTTACCCTTTTGAGGTACGGAACACTAAAAATTAACTGAGATTCACCTGTTTCCAAACGAATATTGTGAGTAAACTTCCTCTGCAACCTGCAAAATAATTTCAAGTTAGTCGCTTCTAAAAAATCTACTCAACCTTTGAGCGTCAAAGCATTCGAAAATAGCCCTTATTAAAATGCACAATATTTTTTTTCCTTTTTAAAACGGTAATTTTTATTGTGAGTAGATATTTTATTGAATACAGGGGGTTTAGCACATTGCATAGTCAAATTGTTTTGTCTCTTCTGCACAAAAAAATGTTTTTTTCCGAATCGAGAGTAGAGGCTTTTTGTTGTTGTTCAAGAATGAAAAGAAAAAGTTTTTTTTAAAACAAAAACGTCACTCAAAGAGCATTTTTCCCATATACTTACCTAAAATTTTAGGGCAGCAAACAAGTTAAATAAATTACGAAAAAATAATGGGCTTCCAATATTAAATTACCAACAAAAATAGTTTTGCATGAATTTCAATATTACTTTGTATAAGTAGAGAGCCTTTTCGAAACCACACTCAAGTTTCTTACCGTCACCCTCTCAACCCGTAACAAAATTGGACTCCACTTTTTGTCCACAGCCTTTTTTGTGTCTTGTTTGTTTCCGTGTATGTTTGTTACAAATGTTGCAACAACGAGGTGTCGGTCGCATTCTTGTGTGATTGCCGCGTTTGATCGTGCCGACATAATGATGATGTATCGGGCCCTTTGCAGCGCGAACCGCCACACTCGGGGGTGCTTAACAACCCTTAAGTGGACCACTATTTACCTGAGATGATATCACTTCGCTGCGGTCGCTTTTAGGAGCCATATCAATGGCGACGCTCATTCTTGGCAATATGAGTTTCATAAACAGGAGGAAACAATATCCTGAAGAAAGCCTTTGCTTCTAGGACAGATGATTTATTCAATGCCTATGCACCTTAACTAACACTAAATGGATAAAGTGACCACTCGGACGATCAGTGGCTTTAATCAATGGTCGTTTCTGAATTGCTTGATTTCTGAGTGGGATGTGTAAAAAACCTTGAAGAATGTAAGAGTCTGTACATAGCTAGAGAGGATAATATTAAATCCTCATTCTTATTGCATACCGTAAAACAATTACTGGCCAGAGTTAGCGAGAATCCTTGGTTGTTTGCTCACTAAATGGCACCTACATGTCCACACAATAGGGGTCCGTTTTATGATAGTACATCTGCCACATTTCACGCTTGCCTTTTCCAATTTTCCGCGGGCTCTTTCTTATGTCGCCATAAAAGTTTATGCTGTCCAAAAGACGGTATTTGCTGGCCGCGGGCCGTACTCAGGCATTGGTCATGCCGTCTGCGCGCATTTATATCTGTCTTCGTGAAACCAATCCAGCTCGAGGGATACCGGTGTTTATCGATTGCGGGTTAAGGTTGACATTCGGCTGAGGGGGCGCGTGTATTGTCACATGTTCGCGCAGGTGGCGTACGCGTCATGCACGTAGCTAAACGTACAGCAATTCTTTAGAGGTGCTTATTAAAATATTTGTTGTTCGGACGTTATTTATTTGTATATAGAGACTGGCTTTGTGTGGTGCCGACAGAGAGTCGCTTTGATGTGCTGTGGCGTGCCAAAGCGGCGACGTGGCCGCTTTTGTACAGCCTACTGTGACGGATTCGTCTATAGCAGATAATAAACTTGCGAAATAAACACAAAAGTTCATCATATTAATAAAACATATTTCCTTGGCTCGTTTTACGTTGCGAACAAACAAACGAAAATGTTAGAGTTATGTGTAAACAGACATAGCAACTGCGAATTCTTGAGATATGTAGAGTCGCCGACGGCACTTCGACCCTAACACGCGTGCACTCTCTTCAGTTACTCTACGAGCGAAATTATAACGAAAATGTAAATTTACGTGCTGTTGACTTTAATTGTATTGATTTACCATTACCAAGGGAAAAACGGGCTGTTTTTCGCAACTCAACTTCTCGTCTCTACTTGCGCCTATTTTGCGTCTGGAAGAAACCAATGGATAGAAACCTTTAAATTCTGATCTGCCCCAGAACGCGTAATTCGAAAAAATCAATTAAGAAGGTTATGGGGGCCCTAAACAGTTGCGCTTGCACAGCTCGCGCCCGGGCCGCTCGTCACTCGGCTTGAAACGAATCGAGGCAATTATTACCGACGAGGAAAACGAAATTGGGTTTCGGCTCGATGCTTTCAAACGATGAGACTGTTAAAACATTATGAGCTATACAATTTTATCTCCTTTCTGATCTTCTGGGAGGAGAGGAACACCGATCCCGCAGACGCTCCGGCGCAGCGCGAACGAGACAGAGCAAGTGTGAGTGAGTGGGACGCACGACTCGACCGGCCGTCAGAGGTCGAATATAAATGTGGAATGTTTATGGTTCTACCGTTTTATTTTATTCTTGTGGCGGCAAAGCATTAAATATTGTTTCAATTGAAAGCGGGGAGATCAGTCGGCGTCTAATGAAGAGTGGATTAATAAAACTTCCGTCGATTGAGATCGATTCGTAGATGTAATCATATTAGTGGCAACGGCGTCCATTACACTACTCGTATTACTTCTGCTCTGCAGATAGAGTTCGCGATATGAGCTAAAGTGTTGTACTATCAACTAGTAGCTAGAGATATTGGTCACGAATCATCTCACGATCGTTTATTTAACTACTTTGTTTAATTGTAAATAAATCCACCTTACAACTTGATCTAAGACGGATACGGCCTCTTCATCAACTTTTGAAAGCGGTAGTAATGTTCCACAGCAAGGACCCTCTTAACTACCAGACCAACCTACTATTCTAATATTTTTTACTCAAAAAAGCTCGTAATGTGGTCATTAATTCGACAACCTTCTTTGAGCAAAGGAGGACTTGCGGGCTACTTTGATTAGGCGCCAGAAAAGTTGTATGGAATTTCATTAATGTCGTGTTTTGCGGCCAGAAAAACTGTATGAAAATCCATTAATGTCGAGTTTTGTTTCAAAAATAGAACTCAAAAGTCTGGCACAAAAAGTATTTATTTAGAATTTGGCTGTTTGGGTGCTGGCAGTCTACAAATTGCATAGAAAAAAAAGCGCGGCCATATTGTTTTCGCGGCTTCGCGCGTTGTTCGAAGTGATTTTTTCTGTGCGTGCTGTTTTTGTTGTAAATAAAAGTGAACTCTTCAAGCAATTAATTCTCCGAGTCAATGTGTTTAACAACGCCGAACATAAAAAGGAAGCGAAATAAGATATTTAAAGGTACCTATTGCCACCGAAGTCAAAGGAAAAATACAAGTTTATCTACGAAAAGTTTGCGGAATGGAAAATCAACAAAAAGTAAACCAAGACAAAAGGTAAGCTGGTTCTATTTAAATTACTCGCATTGTTTGAGTAAAGCACTATACAAGCCTTGGTCCGCAATGAGTGCGCTTCTGGCCACGCTATGATGGCCTCGAGCTTAGCTTAGCTACGCTCTCGGCCCTCAAGTTTGGTCATCATTGCAGCCCTTGCTGGCCGCGCTATAAAGGCCTCGACCTTCGGTCTCGGCCTTCATTCCAGCTTGTCCATCAAGGGCTGCAATACTGACCGCACTGTGAGGGCCTTGAGCTCCGCTATGCTGCGCTCTGTCGGCCATCAAAAGCGCGCCAGAAACGCACTCATTACAGATCGCGGCAGTAATGTACTATTGTTGCACTGGTGATTCTGAACGAAATTGCAGAATTTCATTACAATATGCAAAAATAGAAGTTAAAAACTAAAACCCGACTAAAAGACCTAGGGCCTTAGCCTGTAACACAATGGCGTATCAATGGCGTCCCAGGTAGAATAAATCGTAATTGAAACCGTCAACCGGGAGCCCATTTTGGCACCATTGCGTTACAGGCTAAGGGCCCTGCTTATCCTTAAAATAGACTCATAGATAATTAATCGTAGTCGGAGGCCATCGGTTTATCAAATGCGAATCTGGTAGTAGTCGGGTTTTAGTTTTTAAGATGAAATACGACTCACAACTAGCGCCGCCAATGAAAACAAAATCAGATCTTGTTTTTGGATGCGTTTTTAGCAAAAAACGCTCCTGCGATTTCTCAACAAAATCACTTCTCCATACAGATGGTGTAAACCTTAGGCCCTAAAAATAGTTAAGCCTCGGCTTTGAAGAGAAGTGAGTTTATTCGCGCATTTTGAAGTGAAATTTTGGAATTTCGTTCAGAATCACCAGTGTAAATGCCTTCGGCTTTAAGACCACTAAAATTTCAGCATACCTACTTAAAAGTGTTCAAAAGTACCTTTCACATTCGCTTTTGCAAAGTCATGCATCACGTATTCAGAAATAAGCGTTCTTTACGCATACCATTAACTTTGCGGCTTTTGACAAGGCACATTGTCTCTAGCTAGCCACTCCATTCAGCTTTGTATCCTTTATTCCTTTAGAGCCTTTATTTACACTGTCTGAAAGACCGCCCGCATGTAAAGAGCCTTTCACTTATTGTGCTATTGCATCAAAGCACATTATCGGAATAGAGCCCCTCTACCCTTGACGCATTTTTCCAATACGGCCGCAATATGGCGCATTTTACAAAATTTTATATTTTACAAATTAAGACGTATTTTGTGTTTTTATTGAATAAAACAGCCTTACCTTTGAATAAACATTAAAAAGTATTTAAAATCAAAGCATTACTATGCGAATTCAAAGAGAAATTAATTTCAAAACTTTTTCAATTTGATCGCAATAGCGTCAAGGGTAACCCCCCCAGAACCGTATCCTTGAAATAGTTACGAACGCCCGCTCCTTGTGCGCTCGGTTAAGTCATACAAGTATAACGCTTGCTTGCCATACCTAAGACCATATAAGTTACTCACCAGCTAGCATAGCACGTAAGTATACGATACAATACGATACGATATTTCTATCCCAATATTTTGATCTACGTCTACGTAATCGTGTATCGTTTTTTAATATGGTAGTTTTTTTTTTGTTGAAAATAAATGTTTTTATCTGTAAATAGAGACATTTATATTGGCCGAGAGTAATGCGACTCAATCAGCGAATGAAAAAAACACAACTCGATGACAAGTGCCTTTTTCGTAACAGCATTCATCTTATGGAACCAAAACACACCATACTACAGACAATGAGACTACTCTGCTATTTTCATTGAGTGGTCACAAATTAAACTTGATAGTTATCGACTTGATGTCATACATAACAAAAGAAATATTAATTTCATCCATAGCCATCATCATCATCAGTCCCTGTCATCCCTAATCAGGGACATAGGGCGCTCAAAACAGCTTTATCTTTATCTTTCCAATCTGGCCGATTTTGCGCCTTTATCTCAAGCTGGGATATGCTCATCCCGAGACTGTTTGCTTCCTGTTGCACTGATCAAAGCTGGGCTGGCTGGAAGAAATTTCTATAGAAATAAGTCCACCCTTGTAATAATGTCTCGCATCTCTGTTAGTTAGCTGTATCTTTTAGTTTTTGTGCAATAAGTAAGTAAGTAAGTAAAATGTTTATTTGGTACCAAATTATTGTTCTAACAAGCTAAAATTAAAATAACATTGTGGTCTTGGCACCAAAATGGCCTCCGCTCAGCATTATGCCTTGGTCGGTGCAACCAACCAAGACGCTGATTTTCAGCGGACACCTATTCTAAATTCTAAATTAAATCTAAACTATTCTAAATTAAATTAAACACTATTAAAATAAAAATATTTTTTTTTAAAATAAAGTGTAACATAAGTATAACTCTCGTTGACGTTGACTGTGCGTTGGATAAACGCCCGAAGGGTGATCGTCTTCGAGCCCGGCGACATTTTCATCGTTGTGTTGTGGAAAAGAAAAGCGGCCGTGTGGGACCCATAGAGTTCGCCGCCACTAGGCACAGTGTCATTGTGGAGCGATTGGTCGCGGTGGCGACGCGAGCGTGTTGTGACACCGGCGCGGTCCATCAGAGCCGTGCCGCCGCCGCCGTCGATTGTTTGCATTGTGTACGTGCGGAGACATATCGTTTGACGGACGCCGCGACAGTGTTCTATGCTTTAATGGTCGATGCTTTGTTCTGAACGCTAAGTGTAAGTTTGTAACGTACTCTCTCCGCGGGTTGATAACTTTCGGACTGCAGAATATCCTGCTTCGCTGCAGCCGCACGCAGCAAAGAATGGGGTAGGCGATCTATAAGTTTACGGTATCTGTATCCCACTTTTTTGTTTAATCTACATAGAGTGGTACATAGCTCCAGTGCTCGGCCAGCAGCAGAACTTCGGTAACCAGCTTGCGCGGTTACTGATTGCAAGATGGATTGAAAGGGGGTATTTTATACCAGAAATTATCGTTTGATATCGGTAGACCTCGCGAGTCTGGCAAGTCTGCGTAAATCGAGCGGCTCTGAGCTTCGCTCAACGCGGGACTCGGCCTTCGGCCTCGCGACACGAAGCTGAAATTTCTACAGCTCGGCCTTCGCCTAACAAACTCTGGCCTAAAAAGGGGCCGAACAAAAAAATATAAATTTATACACTTTGTACTAATAAGCGTCATTTCTGTTTAAGAGAATTTCATAAAAATTCGTCAACTTTTGACAATTATATCTCAGCCGCCATATTGAAAATTCACGAAATCGTAATTTTGTGGTATACTACGGTATCTCATGTCTTCATCGACGCTATATCGGCAGCGCACTTTTCCCCACCGGTCCCGAGCTTTCCATGAAAATTTTAAAATTTCGAACACATCTCATATTAATTTTCTAATAGAAGTATTATTATCTATGTCCATTCTAGAGCGAAAACGGACAGTAAATAACAGAGTCCGAGATTACCTTCGACATTTCCGAGTTGAATTAAAATCCGACCTGTAGAGGAACACACATCCGGACACACGGAAGCATTTTTGCCCAAGCTGAAACGGAGATACTTGCTCACTTCGTTCGCATCTGTCTGTTTATCCGCTACCTCCATCTAAACCACGCAACGGATCTTGATGCAGTTTTTACAGTCTCAGTTAGATATTTTTTCACGGAAGGTTTGTATTTACCGCATTTTTTTCTCTTATAAATCGCACCCGTGCAATTCCGGGGCGGGTTGCTAGTTCACAATAATTGAGCCTTCTCCGAGTCTACTGGAACAATCCGGCGTTTGTATGTTTGTATGTATGTATGTTTGCATGTATGAATGTTCGTTCGACAATAACTTGAGTAAATTTGGTCTGATCGTTATGTTTGGTATTTTTAAGTTCAATCATGAGCCAAATCGGTCGAGGGGTTGCCGAGATATGGGGTTGTTAAGTTTATATGGGGTCGCGAGTTCACAGTTCGGGGCGAAACACTAGTATTCTTGTTACAAGGAGATTAAAGTAACAAGACAAATCATAAAACAAGCATTTTACTTAGGTACGTGCTGCAACATATCGTTTGTGTCACGCCGCGATCTGTGGACGCATGGTTTTATAGTTGACTCTATGTTCAGTTTAATATGCGCGGTCACTCACCATTGTTGGTACCTACAAGTACATAGTACTCTATCAACTCTTGTGCTTAGAACAGACGTGAAGATTTCAAGAAAAAAAAAAACTAAGACTTTTGCATCTATGTAATGAGATGATTTATACAGCGCCCAGTGGCACCTTCACTCATACCATTGGGTGAAGAGACAACTCGGCGCTGCATGTTGTTTTAGGTGGAGTAGGCTTGCCCAGCACCTATACCATCCGGTCTATTCGGTTCTTGCCTCTTTCTGCTTTTGCCCTCTTTGTGTGATTCTCATAGTATTTGTGTGATCATGCGGTGTTCGGTGAAGAGGTGGTAGTCTACCGGGTAGAACATTGGACTCGGAAGCAATATATCCAGGTTCGATTCCCGATGCAGGTGAGTAAGTACCTATGACTTTAGTTCCGTGAAGGAGAACATCGTGGGGAAACGCGCGGCTTAGTTGGCTCCGCACGAATTAGATTTTCTTTTCTATGAGCTAGCCCGACTAAGCTGACAGGATGGTATAAGTGCTGGGCATGAAGTATCTGTAGGTAGGTAATAATGTACCTATTATTTTCTGACACATGCTCGGAAAGAAGCTAAGTTTTCAGTATCATTGCTGAAACTGACAAGCAACATACGTAGTTACAACTTTCGAATGATACAACATTTGTAATGACTGCGATTCTTGCGACAAATGTGTAGCTTTTTGGATAAAGCCAAAGATGTTTAGTTACACACATTTCAGAATGTTCGTGAAAAGATGAAAAGTAGGCCTATATGGAGCTTGGTATACGGACAAGCAAAGGCGTTTTTTTATATTTTTTACCCTGTTTTTGCCTTTGATTTTAAATTTTGTGCTGTTCCTGGGTTTTTTCCATATGCATTGTTCTTTTGTAACCGCCGCCGTTTGTATGGACATGAGTTTCAAAATTTGCAAAGTTCAGAAATAAGAAAAAAAAAACTTACGAATGTTTAATAGATTTTTTTATTAATAATATTTAATACTCTACTTTAAACTAGAATTAATAAATTAGATTTATCTACAAAATTATTGTCTACTTCTGTACACATTATACATAGATATTAAATTTAATAACAAAATATCACAGTTTTTAAAATGTAGAATCTAACTGCATTTATAATATAGTAAATTATAGATAAATATCGTTAGGTTTTAGTAGCTTTGATTAATTATATTTTTTAGAAATGTTCAATTACCTATTTCTCGCGTATTTGCATATTTGCTCAAA
This sequence comes from Zelleria hepariella, assembly GCA_949319315.1. Lineage (NCBI taxonomy): Eukaryota > Metazoa > Arthropoda > Insecta > Lepidoptera > Yponomeutidae > Zelleria > Zelleria hepariella. Next base: position 37,563 of record CASGHI010000014.1, read on the forward strand.
CCCTGCCATAAGAATACGACTATGTATTTGTCAGTTAATATTTCAGAATAGATTTATTTTATAAATAAAAATAGTCAATTGTAAAGTTAGGTACCGTTAATTTACATACATTCTTTACATAATTGACCCATCATCAAATACCTGTGGTGAATAAAAAATTACATAAATTAGATGTGTTGAACTCACAATGTCCATACGTCCTTCACAATGTTCAAGTTCATGTTAATTTTTTTGAGGATTTGTAATAATTTAGGCGTATAAAATCAAACCCGGCAATCTCCACAAACGGTCGATTTCGAACCATAAATGCAGTCTTTTTCCGACTTCATAAAAAAAAAATATTGTTGTGAGTGTCTCCGCAAATGAAAATTGAATTTTTGTCTATAGATTTTAAACAGTTTGAAAATGCGTTAGATCAATGTTGGCACAATATCTTAAATACAGCCTCCAAATAAACCATAAATAAAAAGTGCTACCGAAATTATTTACAGTATTTTTCTGCTGATGACCTATAAGCCAATGGGCACCAGGCATGAAAACGCCATCTTTATGCAATTAGAATGACGATATTACTGATTCGCCCCATACAATATGGCTTTCTCCATTGGTTGGCAAATCAATAACAGCAATATCCAAAACAGTCTCAAGGCGCCGTGCCCGTGCAAAGAAAAATATTCAAAATCAATTCCTATATCAGATACTCTACTTATTTTAGATTAGTTAATCAAAAAAGTGCTCATATACTAGAACCCTAGAATTAGGTGAGAGCTAACAAGGCCAATTCCGTGTTGACATTGACGTTTTAAAGATATTTTCGCAGAAAAAAAAGGCAGCGCGCTTCTTTTCAACGAAAATATCATGCAAGATGGATAACAACGTGTTGATAGCTCTCATCTGATTCTTAGGTTCTAAATATATAAGCATTTTTCAATTAATTTAATGTAATTGATAGGAATCAATTTTTTTGTACATTTTTCTTTGCGCGCGGGCTATGTACGGTCAATCTCCGATAAGTTTTGGTATATTTTGTCATTTTAACCAAATAATAATAGCATGGCAGGTACACGGTACACGGTCGACCACAGCCACGGATACCTCATGGCAGCTCTTACCGCGTGCGGCATAAGGGCGCCAATCGAACAAAAAGGGGTATCCTAGCGTGTGGCCGACTGTACGTACTAAGGTAGCAAATATTTCCTTTAGTTGCTACCATGGCTATGTAAGGAACGAGATATTGCATAGTAATTAACAATATTTATCAGTTTTTCGATTTCAAAAAAAGTTTCAATGCAGATTGTCAGGTTTGACTTTATAGGTAGGTACCTACGTAGGTACGCTTCCATTATAACAGACAGTCCGGCGTTACTTCAACGGTATTTCTTCAAGAAATAAAATAATATGTACTTACAAAAAAACGTACGTATATATTTTTCGACAAATAAATTGATTAGGATCGGTCGACCAAGAAAAGATAAAAAGTCGGATTAAAGGACAAACTAAACTTTGCAGTTAAAAAGTTTTAAAAGCCGTATCTTTTGATTGCGTTGATTTAGAATCTTGAACCTTAAAGAAATAGGAGACTACTTACGAGTAGATATAGTGATATTGAATTTTAACTTGATACCTTCACTTGTTCTCGATAAAACAGGCGAACGGACATCAAAGTGATACGAATGATTTCGTTTTGACCTTTTGAGGTCCGGAAGCCTATAAATGGCCAGTACAAGCCGTCTGGGGTATACAAGCCGAGGGCATGAGGATGTCTGGTATCTACTTTTTTTTAACTAATAACATTGTAATTTAGCTTTTATTAGTTTTGTCTCTACGTACACATAGGCACTGCCCATGCGGAGACGAGCTTTGTGTTTAGTGATACTTATTAAGTATAATAAGAAGAAAATAACAATTAAGTACCTATTTTACAATAATTATAGTCGTGCTTTTGGATGCTGTTTTAGTGTTTACAAAACTTGGTAGAGTACAAGATGTACTTACACGTTGGATAGTTTATCGTCAGATATTATACCTTCTGCCTTCACTTTTTCATTTATAAGTAAAATTGCTTACAATTTTGCAATAATAAAATGCGATCGGTAAGGGAAATGCACGGATCACGGCTGCTCTCTAGAATCGACTAGCTAGATCGTCAAACTTAATTTATGTGTGCAAGAAATAAATAAATAACTCACCGCTCTTTTTTTCTGTCATCTTTCCAAGAACGTGACAACGATACATTTCTTATTGAACTGCAGGAAATAGATTTCCCAGTTAATCTTTTATAGTGTCTCTAGGTTTTATAATTAAAACTAGAGCTATTATCTGAGATCGTTCATTTCTTCGTCGAAGAAACATCTGCGAACAAAAGAAAATAGAAATTTAAAAACAAAACTGATAAAACTAAACAAAGCCATAGGTATTGCATCGGCAACGCATTCAAAATGGCGGACACAACTTTGCGGCTGCAAAGATGCTTATTCCAAAAGAGGTGTAGTTCGGTTATAGGTATATTATTTTCATCTCCCAAGCTCGGAAAGTACGCTGTTACTTTAAACATGCGATCGTAGAAAATCCTCAAATTTCGAAGCGCACAAAAATGCAGATAGTTTAATCTGCATTTTTGTGCGCTTCGAAATTTG
>CASGHI010000014.1:40398-77905 GCA_949319315.1 Zelleria hepariella
GAATGCAAATTTATTGTTTGCGGCGAGTGCTTGTATTGAATACCGAGTTAGCGAAGGTTTCTAATATTGAGCCACGGGCGTAGCGAGTGGTTCAAAGAAAGAAACCTGAGCGTAGCGAGGTATTCAGAAGCATGAGACACAAATAATATTGCATTCGTTCGTGCGAAACACAAAACTTTTCATCTCACAGAAGCGTGGAAATGATTTTGTTAGCTGTGCGAGAAAAATAATAGATATTAGGTACCTACACAGAAGTTAGTGAAATGAGTTTCCTTCTTCTTTGCGTCTTCACAAAGGAGTCTGTGGCGTTGCCTACCAACGTGTTGATGATTAACAAATCGTGTCTTCTTGAGGTGTCATAAAATCAACAACACGTTGCTAGGCAACGCTACAAGTTAAAGGAGTTCTTTATATTTATTTTTATTATTAGGGCGTCTAGTTCAAATTTCGAAGCGCACAAAAATGCAGATTAAACTATCTGCATTTTTGTGCGCTTCGAATTTTGAGGATTTTCTACGATCGCATGTTTAAAGTAACAGCGTACTTTCCGAGCTTGGGAGATGAAAATAATATACCTATAACCGAACTACACCTCTTTTGGAATAAGCATCTTTGCAGCCGCAAAGTTGTGTCCGCCATTTTGAATGCGTTGCCGATGCAATACCTATGGCTTTGTTTAGTTTTATCAGTTTTGTTTTTAAATTTCAATTTTCTTTTGTTCGCAGATGTTTCTTCGACGAAGAAATGAACGATCTCAGATAATAGCTCTAGTTTTAATTATAAAACCTAGAGACACTATAAAAGATTAACTGGGAAATCTATTTCCTGCAGTTCAATAAGAAATGTATCGTTGTCACGTTCTTGGAAAGATGACAGAAAAAAAGAGCGGTGAGTTATTTATTTATTTCTTGCACACATAAATTAAGTTTGACGATCTAGCTAGTCGATTCTAGAGAGCAGCCGTGATCCGTGCATTTCCCTTACCGATCGCATTTTATTATTGCAAAATTGTAAGCAATTTTACTTATAAATGAAAAAGTGAAGGCAGAAGGTATAATATCTGACTATAAACTATCCAACGTGTAAGTACATCTTGTACTCTACCAAGTTTTGTAAACACTAAAACAGCATCCAAAAGCACGACTATAATTATTGTAAAATAAGTACTTAATTGTTATTTTCTTCTTATTATACTTAATAAGTATCACTAAACACAAAGCTCGTCTCCGCATGGGCAGTGCCTATGTGTACGTAGAGACAAAACTAATAAAAGCTAAATTACAGAGTTATTAGTTTTAAAAAAAGTAGATACCAGACATCCTCATGCCCTCGGCTTGTATACCCCAGACGGCTTGTACTGGCCATTTATAGGCTTCCGGACCTCAAAAGGTCAAAACGAAATCATTCGTATCACTTTGATGTCCGTTCGCCTGTTTTATCGAGAACAAGTGAAGGTATTAAGTTAAAATTCAATTTCAAAAGGCACTATAATCTACTTGTAAGTAGTCTTCTATTTCTTTAAGGTTCAAGATTCTAAATCAACGCAATCAAAAGATACGGCTTTTTTTTTACTTTTTAAATGCAAAGTTTAGTTTGTCTTTTAATCCGACTTTTTATCTTTTCTTGGTAGACCGCATCCTAATCAATTTATTTGTCTAAAAATATACACGTACGTTTTTGTAAGTAAATATAATTTAATTTCTTTAAGAAATTCTGTTGAAGTAACGCCGGACTGTCTGTTATAATGCAAGCGTACCTACGTACTCTACCTATAAACTCAAACCTGACAATCTGCATAGAAATTTTTTTTTAAATAGAAAAACTGATAAATATTGCTTATTACTATGCAATATCTCGTTCCTTACATAGCCATGGTAGAAACTAAAGGAAATATTTGCTACCTAAGTAGGTACAGTCGGCCACACGCTAGGATACCTCTTTTTGTTCGATTGGCGCCCGTATGCCGCACGCGGTAAGAGCTGCCATGGGGTATCTGTGACTGTGGCCGACCGTGTACCGTGTACCGTGTACCTACCGTGCTATTATTTATTTGGTTAAAATTACAAAATATACCAAAACTTATCGGAGATTGCCGACCGTACATAGCCCGCGCGCAAAGAAAAATGTACAAAAAAATGGATTCCTATCAATCACATTAAATTAATTGAAAAGTGCTCGTATATTTAGAACCTAAGAATCAGATGAGAGCTATCTAACACGTTGTTATCCATAACATCTTGAATGATATTTTCGTTGAAAAGAAGCGCGCTGCCTATTTTTTTTCAGCGAAAATATCTCTAAAGCGTCTGTTAATGTCAACACGGAATTGGCCTTGTTAGCTCTCACCTAATTCTAGGGATCTTTAGGAGCACTTTTTTGATTAACTAATCTAAACTAAGTAGTGTATCTGATTTAGAAATCGATTTTGAATATTTTTCTTTGCACGGGCACGGCGCCTTAAGACTGTTTTGGATATTGCAGTTATTGATCTGCCAACCAATGGAGAAAGCCATATTTTATGGGGCGAATCAGTAATATCGTCATTCTAATTGCATAAAGATGGCGTTTTCATGCCTGGTGCCCATTGGCTTATAGGTCATCAGCAGAAAAATACTACAAATAATTTCGGTGGCACTTTTTATTTATGGTTTATTTGGAGGCTGTTTTTAAGATATTGTGCCAACATTGATCTAACGCATTATTTTCAAACTGTTAAAATCTATAGACAACAATTCAATTTTCATTTACGGAGACACTCACTACAATAAAAAAAATTATGAAGTCGGAAAAAGACTGCATTTATGGTTCGACCGTTTGTGGAGATTGCCGGGTTTGATTTTATACGCCTAAATTATTACAAATCCTCAAAAAAATTAACATGAACTTGAACATTGTGAAGGACGTATGGACATTGTGAGTTCAACACATCTAAATGTAATTTTTTATTCACCAGCAGGTATTTGATGATGGGTCAATTGTGTAAAGAATGTATGTAAATTAACTGTACCTAACTTTACAATTGACTATTTTTATTTATAAAATAAAACTATTCTGAAATATTAACTGACAAATACATACTCGTATTCTTATGGCAGGGTTTGAGCAAATATGCAAATACGCGAGAAATAGGTAATTGAACATTCCTAAAAAATATAATTAATCAAAGCTACTAAAACCCAACGATATTTATCTATAATTTAATATATTATAAATGCAGTTAGATTCTACATTTTAAAAACTGTGATATTTTGTTATTAAATTTAATATCTATGTATAATGTGTACAGAAGTAGACAATAATTTTGTAGATAAATCTAATTTATTAATTCTAGTTTAAAGTAGAGTATTAAATATTATTAATAAAAAAATCTATTAAACATTCGTAAGTTTTTTTTTCATATTTCTGAACTTTGCAAATTTTGAAACTCATATCCATACAAACGGCGGCGGTTACAAAAGAACAATGCATATGGAAAAAACCCAGGAACAGCACAAATTAAATGTATTTAAAATCAAAGGGAAAAACAGGGTAAAAAATATTAAAAAATGCCTTTACTTGTCCGTATACCAAGCTCCATATAGGCCTACTTTTCATCTTTTCACGAAAATTCTGAAATGTGTGTAACAACATCTTTGGCTTTATCCAATAAGCTACACATTTGTCGCAAGAATCGCAGTCATTACAAATGTTGTATCATTCAAAAGTTGTAACTACGTATGCTGCTTGGAAGTTTCAGCAATGATCCTGAAAACTTTGCTTCTTTCCGAGCAAGTGTCAGAAAATAATAGTTACATTATTATCTACCTACAGATACTTCATGCCCAGCACTTATACCATCCTGTCAGCTTAGCCGGGCTAGCCCATAGGAAAGAAAATCTAATTCGTGCGGAGCCAACTCAGCCGCGCATTTCCCCACGATGTTCTCCTTCACGGAACTAAAATCATAGGTACTTACTTGCCTGCATCGGGAATCGAACCTGGATATATTGCTTCCGAGTCCAATGTTCTACCCGGTAGACTACCACCTCTACACCGAACACCGTATGATCATTTACAACACAGAGGTAAATCTAGCGTGGAGACCAACGGAATAGTATATTTCATTACAAGTGTGGAAAGGCTGTCATTGCAACGAGTTCCGACAAATGCCTACCCGAGCCGAGGCGCAGCCGAAGGCGAGGGTTGACAGTCGGAACAAGTTGCAATGACGGTTCCGCACGTGTACTGAACGACTATTTTTAATACAGTTGCGAAAAAATGAAGCAATTTAAAATAATAAAAACACAATAAACTCAACTAACCTAGCATTTTTGACTTTTCCGGTAAAATGTTCTCCGAAGAATTTTGTGCAATTATACTGAGTTCCTGTGGCTGTTAAAAAAAAAACTAGAATGTAATACTCGTAATACTATAATGTAATACTAGTCGAAATTACTCATTTTGTGCAACAAACAACTAAAGCAAAGAAAATTTCTGAAAAATCAAAATGGCGCCAACCGTAGAATATAAGCAGAGTTTTTTTTTCTTCACCCATTCTGGTAGGCAAAGGCAACTATGCATACAGCCAAGTCTTCAGTAGAAGTTTTTTATTGATATGAAATGAAAATGAAATTTAATGAAATGAAACCTAACCAAACTCATTCAATAAAATCATTAAATCTGATATTGAAACAAATTAGTAGCTTCTTTTTAGAAATATACGTATTTGCATGAATCATAAAAACTTTTTTAGTAAAAACTTCATGGTTGGTTTTTCTTTTTAATAGACATTATTTTGACAGTTGGGAAAGAAAACGCACGAGTGCGGGAAAGGTAAAAAAAAAGCACGCGTGTGTAATAGCCCACATCCCGAACGCTATACGTCCCTGCAATACGCCACTTTTTGAGCAACTGTATTAAAAAAATCATTACCTACTGTTCTGCACTCTAACCATTTTTTGCAATCTCTGAAACTGTAACTGTCTGTATAATTTATGTGTGGTTTTTAAATAAATCAGTTGGCTCCACACGTATTGACCTGTCTTTCCTGTGGGCTAGGTCGACTAAGCTGTCAGGATGGTATAGGTGCTGGGCAAGCCTACTCCATCTAAAAACAATGTCCCGGGCACTGCAGCGCCGAGTGGTCTCTTCACCCATCTAGTGTGAGTGAAGGTGCCACTGGACGCTGTATAAATCATCTCATTACGTAGATGCAAAGGCCTTAGTAGTTTAAATAAATAATTTTTATCTTATCTTATCTTAAAATACTATGAGAATCACACTAGAGGGCAAAAGCAGAAAGAGGCAAGAACCGAACAGACCGGATGGTATAGGTGCTGGGCAAGCCTACTGCATCTAATACAACATGCAGCGCCGAGTGGTCTCTTCACCCAATAGTATGAGTGAAGGTGCCACTGGGCGCTGTATAAATCATCTCATTACAAAGATGCAAAAGCCTTAGTTTTTTTTTGCTGAAATCTTCACGTCGGTTCTCAGCAAAAGAGTTGATAGAGTACTTTTACTTGTAGGTACCAACAATGGTGAGTGACCGCGCATATTAAACTGAACAAAGAGTCAACTATAAAACCATGCGTCCACAGATCGCGGCGTGACACAAACGATATGTTGCAGCACGTACCTAAGTAAAATGCTTGTTTTATGATTTGTCTTGTTACTTTAATCTCCTTGTAACAAGAATACTAGTGTTTCGCCCCGAACTTTGAACTCGCGACCCCATATAAACTTAACAACCCCATATTTCGCAACCCCTCGACCGATTTGGCTCATGTTTGAACTTAAAAATTATTTTAATTTCATTTACCTGCCTACCAAACATAACGATCCGACCAAATTTAATCATGTTATCGTCGAACGAACATTCATACATACAAACATACATACATACATACAAACATACAAACGCCGGATTGTTCCAGTAGACAGTAGTTCCACTTGCACGGGTGCGATTTATAAGAGAAAAAAATGCGGTAAATAACAAACCTTCCGTGAAAAAATATCTAACTGAGACTTTAAAAACTGCATCAAGTTCCGTTGCGTGGTTTAGATGGAGGTAGCGGATAAACAGACAGATGCGAACGAAGTGAGCTAGTATCTTCCATTCAGCTTGGGCAAAAATGCTTCCGTGTGTCCGGATGTATGTTCTCCTCTACAGGGGCCTTAGCCTGTAACACAATGGCATATCAATGGCGTCCAAGGCAGAAGGACAACACCGGGATTTTTTCGTTGTTCTCCTACAACCAGCGAACTAATCCTCTAGAATTAGACTCTTAACATTCTTTGCTGTACTACAAAAGCATTAAAAGGACCGACACTGGACCGACAGCATTAATAAATCGTAATTGAAACCGCCAACCGGGCGCCCATTTTGGCACCATTGCGTTACAGGCTAAGGGCCCAGGTCGCATTTCTCAACTGATTCTTGTGATATTTTTTTTCAATAATTGTTTAATATGTTTTTTTGTCGATTCAGTTTTTTTTATTCCACTCGCAAATGTCGAAGGTAGTGTCGGACTTTGTTATTTACTGTCCGATTCCGCTCAAATTTAGAATGGACATAGATAATAATACTTCTATTAGAAAATTAATATGAGAAGTGTTCGAAAATTTAAAATTTTAATGGAAAGCTCGGGACCGACGATGGGGAAAAGTGCGCTACCGATATAGCGTCGATGAAGACATGAGATACCGTAGTATACCACAAAATTACTATTTCGTGAATTTTCAATATGGCGGTTGAGATATAATTGTCAAAAGTTGACGAATTTTTATGAAATTCTCTTAAACAGAAATGACGCTTATTAGTACAAAGTGTATGGATTTATATTTTTTTGTTCGGCCCCTTTTTAGGCCAGAGTTTGTTAGGCGAAGGCCGAGCTGTAGAAATTTCAGCTTCGTGTCACGAGGCCGAAGGCCGAGTCCCGCGTTGAGCGAAGCTCAGAGCCGCTCGATTTACGCAGACTTGCCAGACTCGCGAGGTCTACCAGATATCAAACGATGAGATGATAATTTCTGGTATAAAATACCCCCTTTCAATCCATCTTGCAATCAGTAACCGTGCAAGCTGGTTACCGAAGTTCTGCCGAGCACTGGAGCTATGTACCACTCTATGTAGATTAAACAAAAAGTGGGATACAGATACCGTAAACTTATAGATCGCCTACCCCATTCTTTTGATGCGTGCGGCTGCAGCGAAGCAGGATATTCTGCAGTCCGAAAGTTATCAACCCGCGGAGAGAGTACGTTACAAACTTACACTTAGCGTTCAGAACAAAGCATCGACCATTAAGGGTAGACGTTAGCTGTCAATTTCCATACTAACTTTCGTAGACCAGAACTAAGAAACTAAACCGAATTTCTCCAGAATTTTGATACATTCTGTCTTATCATATCATACCATTGCCGCGAAATTCACAAAAAGTATGTTGTTAATTCAGGATTATGTTTATTTTAGCTTTTGAAAATATCAATATTTTACGTATGTGTGGGTGCACGACATACTATAAAAGTTGTGTAGTTGTGTGTGAGAACCCACACACACGTAACGCTGCTTTCAACATGGCGGCCACGAACAGCTGATACGCGATGACGGACGCTGTTTTCTTTTTTTTAAATTGTATTTTATAGCTTGGATACGAGACCTTTGAGCCAAGTCTTTTGTTTGGGTGGGCTTGCTTTATACACCAAGAAGGTATAATCACCTTTTTCTCCATTCCTTACCTACTCCTTGCCCAAAGGACTCGTGAAAAAAAAAACGGAGTGTAGCCGGGTACACACGACAGCACGTCAGAGTGTACACTTTTGTTTTAAAGTCGCCCGTAACTTAACCGAGTAGAGTGCTAGCGTGTAAGCGTCTACGTGCTGTCTTGTGTACCTACATTTGGCAACGCTGACATTTTGCGGCGTTGCCAGACCGGCAACAAATACTTCAGCGAAGCTCTGAGTAAATATTCAGAAATACAACTTTTAGTGCTGTCAGTATTGCCATGTTAGACAACTATAGCCGTTTAGGATATTTTGGGGGTCAGCGGGCGAGAAAACATGGCAACAATTCGGTCTTTTATTGCTTTATAAAGAGATTGGGTTCCCTAAAAATAAAGCGATGATATTGAATATTCTTATACTGAATTCTCAACAATAGTCTTACATACAGTTACAGGTCCATGTATTGTACGGTCGAGATTTTATTTATGTTATTGTTTGACTAAATGCAGCTCGTTTAGGTCATCTGGCAATGAAAACATGATATTATTTACTTTTCATTTAAAAAATATGGGCGTTTTTTAAAGTTCGGTACATTTTTGTCTCAACTGTTTGACAAATTCCTAGACTTGAAAACACCGATCGTCGCACCATCCAAGAAAGAAGTCTCACCAAAAGCATTTTGGTTCAAATACGAACATTTTGGTTCTTAGTACAATAGATATAAGGACCATTTTGAAGGTACAGGAGATCTTTTAGTCAGATTTAGTTGAAACTTAGTATTCGTAAATTTAATTAAAAATAATTAATCACGTTTTAGGATTTTACGAAGATTTCTACATAAGAGGGTAAAACAAAAAGAAACTTATTTCTTACTGAGTTAGGTACGGTCAGCCACAGTCACAGATACCCCATGGCAGCTCTTACCGCGCGCGGCATAAGGGCGTCCCCAATCGGACCATTCCATTTTCCCCTACCAGACTTCCCCCACTGGTGGGGGAAAATGGAATCGCACAAAAAAATATTCCATTTTCACCCACTGGCCACCTCACTAAGTGGCTGGTGGGGGAAAATGGAATTTTTATTCCATCAGCTATTTATAGACAAGATTATTATTAGCGAGGCCGACTCATTACAATGATGCAGTCACTGTAGCCTAGCCTAATTTTATAATTAATCGGCTTAAATAAAACTAATTTGTTAACTTTACTAATTCGATAATTTGTATTAAAAAAAAATAATTTCGTATATTATGGCATTTAACATTACAACAGTTAACGTTATTAAAATAGTACAAAATAACACAAAGACCGCTTATAATTATTCTGAATAATCCTTTTTAAAAATATACAGGGTGGCACAAACATAGATGTCAAGCGAGAAAATATAAATAGCTGACACCGAGGGCTACCCGAATCACCCCCATGTACGTTCAGCTATTTTTTGTCGTTTAGAAGTTATGAGGCTTTTAAGGTTTTATTGAAAAAAAAAATACCTAGCATTCGATTTTATTTTGTAACTTTTTTTTCTTTCGTCTTTTCAGCAAAATTTTTTATTCTTTAGAGTCTCAGATAAATTATCTATCACCAAAAAAATCACTGAAATAGTTAATATGGGGAAAAAAATAAGTAGAGGTCTGAAGGACTTTTTATTGATTTCAAAAACTTTCCCAAAGCCTCATTCTTCGGAATAATACAAAAAACCTGTCACTTTATAGGACTTTTATTGAAGTAATTTGCGATCAAAGTCGAAAAACTGGAGTTGGAAGAAATTTTATTTCAATCGATTTTCATTTATTTTGGTTGATTCGGACAAAAAACATTGCAGGTAGGCTTAACCCCTGGTGTGTGTAAGCATAGATCTATGTTCACTCCTGGATAGCTCCTCGTTGTTTAGACACAGCTCTGTGCGATTCGTCTTTCTGCCGTTTGTCGTGCAATTTTAAATTGTTTTGCTGTATAAATAGAATATTAAATGCATTGAGCAGTAAGATGAATAATTAACGAACTATAGACAAGCGTCGTTCATTCAATCCGTCAAACCAATCGGTCGTTATTCGCATTTGAAATTCAAACAGTGAGAGTGAAGTTGGTTGACGCGACGTGCTTGAAAAAAGGAAGATTTCTACCGAAATTGAGCAAAATGTAAGTAAAACCTTTTGAATTCTTGTTATTGATTATATACAGGGTGGCCCAAACATAGACGTCAAGCGAGAAAATCTAGATAGCTGACACCGAGGGCTACCCGAATCACCCCCATGTATGTTCAGCCATTTTTTGTCGTTTAGAAGTTATAAGGCTATTAAGGTTTTTTTGAAAAAAATTACCTAGCATTCGATTTTATTTTTTAACTTTTTTTACTTTCGTCTTTTCAGCAAAATTTTTTGTTCTTTAGAGTCTCAGATAAATTATCTATCACCAAAAAAATAATGATCAGCTATGGACTTTTAGAAGATACCGGAATTTTGATCCAAAGTCGAAAAATTTTGTTTTCAAGAAAACATCACTGAAATTGTTAGTATAGGAAAAAAAATAAGTAGAGGTCTGAAGGACTTTTTATTGATTTCAAAAACTTTCCCAAAGCCTCATTTTTCAGAATAATACAAAAAACCTGTCACTTTATAGGACTTTTATTCAAGTAATTTGCGATCAAAGTCGAAAAACTGGAGTTGGAAGAAATTTTATTTCAATCGATTTTCATTTATTTTGGTTGATGCGGCCAAAAAACATTGCAGGTAGGCTTAATATTGCTTGTTAGCACGGTCTGCATGGGAAATTCACGAAAAAAAAAAATACCATAAAATATTTTGTTTTTTTTTTGTTCTTTTTTTTTTCATTATTTGAATTTTAAATTATTTTATTATCAAATTTACTTACAAAACATGAAGAGAAAAATAAATTTAAAGAAAAAAAATAAAAAAAGTCTGAAAATTAATGACTTATTATTTTTTATTTTTTCGTGAATTTCTAATGCAGATCCTACTGACAGATGATTTTAAGCCGATCCGCAATGTTTTTTATCCGAATCGACCAAAATAAATGAAAATAAATTTAAAGAAAAAAAATAAAAAAAGTCTGAAAATTAATGACTTATTATTTTTTATTTTTTCGTGAATTTCTAATGCAGATCCTACTGACAGATGATTTTAAGCCGATCCGCAATGTTTTTTGTCCGAATCGACCAAAATAAATGAAAATCGATTGAAATAAAATTTCTTCCAACTCCAGTTTTTCGACTTTGATCGCAAATTACTTGAATAAAAGTCCTATAAAGTGACAGGTTTTTTGTATTATTCTGAAGAATGAGGCTTTGGGAAAGTTTTTGAAATCAATAAAAAGTCCTTCAGACCTCTACTTATTTTTTTCCCCATACTAACTATTTCAGTGATGTTTTCTTGAAAACAACATTTTTGGACTTTGGATCAAAATTCCGGTATCTTCTAAAAGTCCATAGCTGATCATTATTTTTTTGGTGATAGATAATTTATCTAGGACTCTAAAGAATAAAAAATTTTGCTGAAAAGACGAAAGAAAAAAAAGTTAAAAAATAAAATCGAATGCTAGGTAATTTTTTTCAAAAAAACCTTAAAAGCCTCATAACTTCTAAACGACAAAAAATGGCTGAACATACATGGGGGTGATTCGGGTAGCCCTCGGTGTCAGCTATCTAGATTTTCTCGCTTGACGTCTATGTTTGGGCCACCCTGTATATGACCTATTTTGTCATAAACATTACATGGAAGGTATCGACGTCACGATATTTTTACGGTCAAAGTGGCACCTCAACTTTGCTATGTGCGTGCTTCGTTTACTAATTCAAATTTTACTAGTTTCATCAAATGTTGCATACTGGTTGTCTATATCGTTAGAAGGGAAATTTTATTGAGATTATATATTTATTACTAGTTTTACATAATAGCGGTAAGATATTTGTGAATTGGCTAAAAACGAAGAGCCTGTCGACAATACACGCACACATACGCAAATAGTAAAATGGCCGTCGCACTGTCCGTACGCGCTGATAACTACAGCGTGTTCACAAGTTCACTACTTTTTGCCCGCGACTTCATCGAATCTTATTAGGTATTATGTGTGAAATAAAATATGTTGTTGAAGTTCTTTATGTATTCAATAATCATAAAATAAAAATGAAAACATATTTATTCACACCAAAAAATCGAAAATCATAAAGTATCTAGTGGACTCCCGTTGACTTCTTCGAAATAAATGTTTTGTAAGATGTTCGATGCTTCGGCTAACTTGTTTTTATATCAATAAAACGATAATTTGTGTGTTACCTTTGTGTTCCTTATTTATATCAACCAAATCGGAACCTCCTGTATACTATCACAGATCTGTATACAACACGCACGAGCACGGATCATTTTGGCACAGAGCTGTGTCTCCACAATCTCGCGACACTAGCCAACACGCACACATACAAAGAAAATAATATCTATGGCTGAACGAAATCCTACCTTTATTCCCCCTTTTTAGCAATAATTTAGTATGAAACATGATTCCACTTGCGATCTTTTTAGAAAGAATAGTTTATCTAGTTTACCATAGACACTCCAGAGTTGAACTGCCAAACGTCAAAAGGTCATGCTTGGCAAATGAAACGGGCGCTACCCAAATCACGTCTCCTTGAATGAAATCGTGTTATTATCGTATTATTTGTCTATTTTGTTTAGTTTTCGTAGTGTTTACGAGTGTAATAAAGTATTTTCTGTAAATAAAACACATAACTTGTACTCTAGATGCAGTATTTTATTTTTTATACACGTGTAAAGTTCGTTGTCCAGCAGCTACAAAATGGCAGATTTGTGAATCCAAATACAATTTTGAAAAGGTATTTAGGTATTCAATATATTTCTATCGCGAACTATATAAATTTCATTGATTCGATTAGTTTACCTAGTGTTTCAACTGGGATTATAGGTAAAACTCAAATAAAACCACAAAATATGATCAAAATTCTTCATTTCTTGCACTAGGTGAAAATTTGGTCAAATGGTGTAATCAAATGCCTGTAAAATTAAAATAAAGGACCCTACAGTACTGAAATATGCTCTATAGTGTTCATTAGTTATCTGGCATACAAAAACAAATGTTAGATTTGTGTCTGCCATACAAATATATTGTTATTTACAACAATTAACAAAACCACTGCGCGCTCCAATGCACACAGCCAGCGAGGTTTTTGCAAATTTTCCCTGCACAGACGAGGGGTTAATATTGCCTGTCAGCACGGTCTGCATAGGAAATTCACGAAAAAAATAAAAAAAATACCATAAAATATTTTGTTTTTTTTTTGTTCTTTTTTTTCATTATTTGAATTTTAAATTATTTCATTATCGAATTTACTTAAAAAACATGAAGAAAAAAATTAATTTAAAGAAAAAATAAATAAAATAAGTCTGAAAATTAAATGACTTTATTTTCTAATTTTTTCATGAATTTCTAATGCAGATCCTACTGACAGATGATTTTAAGCCGATCCGCAATGTTTTTTGTCCGAATCGACCAAAATAAATAAAAATCGATTAAAATAAAATTTCTTCCAACTCCAGTTTTTCGACTTTGATCGCAAATTACTTGAATAAAAGTCCCATAAAGTGACAGGTTTTTTGTATTATTCTGAAAAATGTGGCTTTGGGAAAGTTTTTGAAATCAATAAAAAGTCCTTCAGACCTCTACTTATTTCTTTCCCCATACTAACTATTTCAGTGATGTTTTCACGAAAACAACATTTTTGGACTTTGGATCAAAATTGCGGTATCTTCTAAAAGTCCATAGCTGACCATTATTTTTTTGGTGATAGATAAATTTATCTGAAACTCGGAAGAATAAAAAATTTTGCTGAAAAGACGAAAGAAAAAAAAGTTACAAAATAAAATCGAATGCCAGGTATTTTTTTTTCAAAAAAACCTTAAAAGCCTCATAACTTCTAAACGACAAAAAATGGCTGAACATATATGGGGGTGATTCGGGTAGCCCTCGGTGTCAGCTATCTAGATTTTCTCGCTTGACGTCTATGTTTGGGCCACCCTTTATAAATAGCTGGTGGGGGAAAATGGAATATTTCTTTGTGCGATTCCATTTTCCCCCACCAGAGTTCCCCCACTGGTGGGGGAAAATGGAATGGTCCCATTCTACTAAACTTGATCCCACGGATTGAAAAAGTAAAGAAAATGCCTACATTTCGTATTGAATCAGTGCTTGCTGCAAGCTATTTATACTAAGTATGAGATGCTGCATAAATCATAAATCATCTCATTACGTAGATGCAAAGGCCTTTATTTATACTAAGTATAGCGTATTTACCTGTGTTACCTAGATGTTCAATAAATGATAAAAACATGCGCAATAATAAAAATTTTATTTGTGTAGTCTAACATTCCATCCAATAGCTTGAAACAATAATTTTCTATAAGTAAGCCTGTATTCTCCAGCAGATTTTAGGACAAAGACTGCCGCCGAAGTATTCCCAATATATGGGGCTGTTGGAAGTGAGGCAGGAAGTCTTCTGTGAATAGCTTTTCCCCCTAGTCTTGTTGTTCTCTAAAACATTTTGGTCTCTCTCGATACTCTCCTTGTAGAAATTGTTAGTAGTTACCTAGGTACTAGGTATGCAACCAAACAATTATTTCCTTGAATAATGTATCCTCCAAATCCTTGGGAAGGCCAAAGTCTTCTAGTACGCGATAAGTATTTCGTTGTCGATTGCATTCGCGACACAAGTCTGATTGAAATTATACTCTTTAATAAAAATGGAAATTACTCCTGTGACCACTCCCGTGATAGTCACTAGTTCACTCATAAGTGAGAATATATCCAAGTAAAGTCCAAATTATATCAACTGATTTCACCATGTTTGTTGTGAAAATCTGTGTGACATTTTATTTTTTTCAAGTACTCAGTTGCGCCTAGATAAATAGGTATGAGGGACCTACCAAGGAGGATATTCGATCCTCTTCTGTAGCGGTTATTACCAATGAGGGTTTTCAACTCTTTGATATTATAACGAGACATTCTATGTCCAGTAACTAAAACACCTCGCTACATACAATCCACTATGTGGTCAGGGGTCTTGATTGTTGGTCATCAACTGTCAAAAGTTCAAGAGACCTCGCTACATACAATCTACTACTGGGCCAGGTGTCTTAGTTCCTGGTCAGTATTTACTTCAGATGTTTTTGTTTGTATGTGTGAGTGAATGGATGGAAGATAAAATTGTCGTAGACCAGAACTTGGAAAATACAGCATGTTAATTAGATTTTTTTCTTCCCTAATACTTCAATTGCATAACAATGCTCGCGAACGGAAGGATAGTTTGAAATAAAAGCGATAAATATTGATAAATCTAAAAACCACGTTACTTTGTGCATGTGTGCACCCCAGCGCCGCTAGTGAGCAAAAGTTGGCAACAGCCGGACTAAGTTTCCACCTTAAAGCATAGAGCACTGTCGCGGCGTCCGTCAAACGATATGTCTCCGCACGTACACAATGCAAACAATCGACGGCGGCGGCGGCACGGCTCTGTGGGGCTCTGATGGACCGCGCCGGTGTCACAACACGCTCGCGTCGCCACCGCGACCAATCGCTCCACAATGACACTGCTAGTGGCGGCGAACTCTATGGGTCCCACACGGCCGCTTTTCTTTTCCACTACACAAAGATGAAAATGTCGCCGGGCCCGAAGACGATCACCCTTCGGGCGTTTATCCAATCCCCAGTCAACGTCAACGATAGTTATACTTATGTTACACTTTATTTTTAAAAAAAATATTTTTATTTTAATAGTGTTTAATTTAATTTAGAATAGTTTAGATTTAATTTAGAATTTAGAATAGGTGTCCGCTGAAAATCAGCGTCTTGGTTGGTTGCACCGACCAAGGCATAATGCTGAGCGGAGGCCATTTTGGTGCCAAGACCACAATGTTATTTTAATTTTAGCTTGTTAGAACAATAATTTGGTACCAAATAAACATTTTACTTACTTACTTACTTATTGCACAAAAACTAAAAGATACAGCTAACTAACAGAGATGCGAGACATTATTACAAGGGTGGACTTATTTCTATAGAAATTTCTTCCAGCCAGCCCAGCTTTGATCAGTGTAACAGGAAGCAAACAGTCTCGGGATGAGCATATCCCAGCTTGAGATAAAGGCGCAAAATCGGCCAGATTGGAAAGATAAAGATAAAGCTGTTTTGAGCGCCCTATGTCCCTGATTAGGGATGACAGGGACTGATGATGATGATGGCTATGGATGAAATTAATATTTCTTTTGTTATGTATGACACCAAGTCGATAACTATCAAGTTTAATTTGTGACCACTCAATGAAAATAGCAGATTGTCTCATTGTCTGTAGTATGGTGTGTTTTGGTTCCATAAGATGAATGCTGTACGAAAAAGGCACTTGTCATCGAGTTGTGTTTTTTTCATTCGCTGATTGAGTAGCATTACTCTCGACCAATATAAATGTCTCTATTTACAGATAAAACATTTATTTTCAACAAAAAAAAAACTACCATATTAAAAAACGATACACGATTACGTAGACGTAGATCAAAATATTGGGATAGAAATATCGTATCGTATTGTATCGTATACTTACGTGCTATGCTAGCTGGTGAGTAACTTATATGGTCTTAGGTATGGCAAGCAAGCGTTATACTTGTATGACTTAACCGAGCGCACAAGGAGCGGGCGTTCGTAACTATTTCACGGATACGCTATTGCGATCAAATTGAAAAAGTTTTGAAATTAATTTCTCTTTGAATTCGCATAGTAATGCTTTGATTTTAAATACTTTGTAATGTTTATTCAAAGGTAAGGCTGTTTTATTCAATAAAAACACAAAATACGTCTTAATTTGTAAAATATTAAATTTGGTAAAATGCTCCATATTGCGGCCGTATTGGAAAAATGCGTCAAGGGTAGAGGGGCTCTATTCCGATAATGTGCTTTGATGCAATAGCACAATAAGTGAAAGGCTCTTTACATGCGGGCGGTCTTTCAGACAGTGTAAATAAAGGCTCTAAAGGAATAAGGGATACAAAGCTGAATGGAGTGGCTAGCTAGAGACAATGTGCCTTGTCAAAAGCCGCAAAGTTAATGGTATGCGTAAAGAACGCTTATTTCTGAATACGTGATGCATGACTTTGCAAAAGCGAATGTGAAAGGTACTTTTGAACACTTTTAAGTAGGTATGCTGAAATTTTAGTGGTCTTAAAGCCGAAGGCATTTACACTGGTGATTCTGAACGAAATTCCAAAATTTCACTTCAAAATGCGCGAATAAACTCACTTCTCTTCAAAGCCGAGGCTTAACTATTTTTAGGGCCTAAGGTTTACACCATCTGTATGGAGAAGTGATTTTGTTGAGAAATCGCAGGAGCGTTTTTTGCTAAAAACGCATCCAAAAACAAGATCTGATTTTGTTTTCATTGGCGGCGCTAGTTGTGAGTCGTATTTCATCTTAAAAACTAAAACCCGACTACTACCAGATTCGCATTTGATAAACCGATGGCCTCCGACTACGATTAATTATCTATGAGTCTATTTTAAGGATAAGCAGGGCCCTTAGCCTGTAACGCAATGGTGCCAAAATGGGCTCCCGGTTGACGGTTTCAATTACGATTTATTCTACCTGGGACGCCATTGATACGCCATTGTGTTACAGGCTAAGGCCCCAGGTCTTTTAGTCGGGTTTTAGTTTTTAACTTCTATTTTTGCATATTGTAATGAAATTCTGCAATTTCGTTCAGAATCACCAGTGCAAGAAAAAATATTAGAATAGTAGGTTGGTCTGGTAGTTAAGAGGGTCCTTGCTGTGGACCATTACTACCGCTTTCAAAAGTTGATGAAGAGGCCGTATCCGTCTTAGATCAAGTTGTAAGGTGGATTTATTTACAATTAAACAAAGTAGTTAAATAAACGATCGTGAGATGATTCGTGACCAATATCTCTAGCTACTAGTTGATAGTACAACACTTTAGCTCATATCGCGAACTCTATCTGCAGAGCAGAAGTAATACGAGTAGTGTAATGGACGCCGTTGCCACTAATATGATTACATCTACGAATCGATCTCAATCGACGGAAGTTTTATTAATCCACTCTTCATTAGACGCCGACTGATCTCCCCGCTTTCAATTGAAACAATATTTAATGCTTTGCCGCCACAAGAATAAAATAAAACGGTAGAACCATAAACATTCCACATTTATATTCGACCTCTGACGGCCGGTCGAGTCGTGCGTCCCACTCACTCACACTTGCTCTGTCTCGTTCGCGCTGCGCCGGAGCGTCTGCGGGATCGGTGTTCCTCTCCTCCCAGAAGATCAGAAAGGAGATAAAATTGTATAGCTCATAATGTTTTAACAGTCTCATCGTTTGAAAGCATCGAGCCGAAACCCAATTTCGTTTTCCTCGTCGGTAATAATTGCCTCGATTCGTTTCAAGCCGAGTGACGAGCGGCCCGGGCGCGAGCTGTGCAAGCGCAACTGTTTAGGGCCCCCATAACCTTCTTAATTGATTTTTTCGAATTACGCGTTCTGGGGTAGATCAGAATTTAACGCAAGTAGAGACGAGAAGTTGAGTTGCGGAAAACAGCCCGTTTTCCCTTGGTAATGGTAAATCCATACAAGTACAGTCAACAGCACGTAAACCTTTACATTTTTGTTATAATGTCGCTCGTAGAGTAACTGAAGAGAGTGCACGCATGTTAGGGTCGAAGTGCCGTCGGCGACTCTACATATCTCAAGAATTCGCAGTTGCTATGTCTGTTTACACATAACTCTAACATTTTCGTTTGTTTGTTCGCAACGTAAAACGAGCCAAGGAAATATGTTTTATTAATATGATGAACTTTTGTGTTTATTTCGCAAGTTTATTATCTGCTATAGACGAATCCGTCACAGTAGGCTGTACAA
Source organism: Zelleria hepariella (assembly GCA_949319315.1). NCBI lineage: Eukaryota > Metazoa > Arthropoda > Insecta > Lepidoptera > Yponomeutidae > Zelleria > Zelleria hepariella. The sequence goes on from CASGHI010000014.1 coordinate 59,041, forward strand.
AAGCGGCCACGTCGCCGCTTTGGCACGCCACAGCACATCAAAGCGACTCTCTGTCGGCACCACACAAAGCCAGTCTCTATATACAAATAAATAACGTCCGAACAACAAATATTTTAATAAGCACCTCTAAAGAATTGCTGTACGTTTAGCTACGTGCATGACGCGTACGCCACCTGCGCGAACATGTGACAATATACGCGCCCCCTCAGCCGAATGTCAACCTTAACCCGCAATCGATAAACACCGGTATCCCTCGAGCTGGATTGGTTTCACGAAGACAGATATAAATGCGCGCAGACGGCATGACCAATGCCTGAGTACGGCCCGCGGCCAGCAAATACTGTCTTTTGGACAGCATAAACTTTTATGGCGACATAAGAAAGAGCCCGCGGAAAATTGGAAAAGGCAAGCGTGAAATGTGGCAGATGTACTATCATAAAACGGACCCCTATTGTGTGGACATGTAGGTGCCATTTAGTGAGCAAACAACCAAGGATTCTCGCTAACTCTGGCCAGTAATTGTTTTACGGTATGCAATAAGAATGAGGATTTAATATTATCCCCTCTAGCTATGTACAGACTCTTACATTCTTCAAGGTTTTTTACACATCCCACTCAGAAATCAAGCAATTCAGAAACGACCATTGATTAAAGCCACTGATCGTCCGAGTGGTCACTTTATCCATTTAGTGTTAGTTAAGGTGCATAGGCATTGAATAAATCATCTGTCCTAGAAGCAAAGGCTTTCTTCAGGATATTGTTTCCTCCTGTTTATGAAACTCATGTTGCCAAGAATGAGCGTCGCCATTGATATGGCTCCTAAAAGCGACCGCAGCGAAGTGATATCATCTCAGGTAAACAGTGGTCCACTTAAGGGTTGTTAAGCACCCCCGAGTGTGGCGGTTCGCGCTGCAAAGGGCCCGATACATCATCATTATGTCGGCACGATCAAACGCGGCAATCACACAAGAATGCGACCGACACCTCGTTGTTGCAACATTTGTAACAAACATACACGGAAACAAACAAGACACAAAAAAGGCTGTGGACAAAAAGTGGAGTCCAATTTTGTTACGGGTTGAGAGGGTGACGGTAAGAAACTTGAGTGTGGTTTCGAAAAGGCTCTCTACTTATACAAAGTAATATTGAAATTCATGCAAAACTATTTTTGTTGGTAATTTAATATTGGAAGCCCATTATTTTTTCGTAATTTATTTAACTTGTTTGCTGCCCTAAAATTTTAGGTAAGTATATGGGAAAACATGCGAAAAATGCTCTTTGAGTGACGTTTTTGTTTTAAAAAAAACTTTTTCTTTTCATTCTTGAACAACAACAAAAAGCCTCTACTCTCGATTCGGAAAAAAACATTTTTTTTGTGCAGAAGAGACAAAACAATTTGACTATGCAATGTGCTAAACCCCCTGTATTCAATAAAATATCTACTCACAATAAAAATTACCGTTTTAAAAAGGAAAAAAAATATTGTGCATTTTAATAAGGGCTATTTTCGAATGCTTTGACGCTCAAAGGTTGAGTAGATTTTTTAGAAGCGACTAACTTGAAATTATTTTGCAGGTTGCAGAGGAAGTTTACTCACAATATTTGTTTGGAAACAGGTGAATCTCAGTTAATTTTTAGTGTTCCGTACCTCAAAAGGGTAAAACGGAACCTTTATACTTATAGGATTAATTTGTTCTCAGGATCATTTAAAACATGATTCGCTTAATCGTTTCTTGGGAATCTCTACCAACCAACACACACAATACCATAGAGAAGCTAAGCCGACCATTCCATTAACTCGGCAAATAAAACATCGATGGTTACCTTCATCGTTCGTTTCTCCAAATGCGTTTATTCATTTAATGGCAGACAGCAGGGCGCAATCGCGGCGTACTGAGCCAGACATAAAGGCACCACACGATTTACGACCCTACATGTGAATGCAAACCTACCACGGAGGTTCGAACCGGGGACCTCTCCGTTGAGAGCCAATCGTCCTCCTAGGTGATCTCAGAAAATTCAAATGCTAATGTCAAGCCATGGCTAATGTCAATGTCAATCTCAAGATAGTGTCTGTTAATATGCTGAAAGCTACTCAAGTTTGACATTAGCCAGGCTTGACATTAGCATTTGACTTTTCTGAGTTCACCTACTTGAGATCGAGCTCAAGTAGGTGATCTCAGACGACTATTAATACCACCCTTAGTCATACATTTGTGGATTTATAAACTCCCAAGGAAAACGTTATGAGCAAACCCGCGGCTCAAGTGACATATTCGGCTAAGTTTTAAGTAGGTAAGTACTCTGTAGATGCTGGGTATACTTATTTAATATTTAAAAGATAATCCAAGCACCTCAGCGACATAAAAAGAGGGGTCTTAAAAGTTTGACCCCTATGTGTGTCTGTCTGTGGCACCGTAGCTCTTAAAACGATGAACCGATTTTAATGTGTTTTTCTTGGGGGTATGAAAGCAGGTTTTGTAGCGAGTGTTCTATCAAAATCGGTGCAGCCGTTTATGAGATAATATGCTATGTTATTTTAAATATAGTTGTTATACCACAAATTAGTGACACTATACATAGAGTACCTGCTCGAAAAATCCACTTCATTACATGAAATATGGAATTAAAAATAAAAATGTATGAAATAAATGTTACAGCAGAGCACACAGTATTATAATAGTAGATTGTGAACCGAGGGAGCAAAACAAAATTTTAAGGCCGGTCGCCTCTTTTGAGGAAGAAACACATTTTTTTATTAAACTAAGTAAAATGTTAGCCCCTCTTTACGGGGAACGAACTATCTCTTTCCGAATAGATGTGATAAAAAAATATGTTTCCTTATAAAAACACCATCTAGGTAACACCAGAAGGTGGCCAACGTAGCAATGAAATGTGCATTGGATAAGGCTATTTGAAGACAGTTGACTTTATAACTCTTGTTACAGGCTGTTGCACACGCTCATAATAATAATTAATTGCCCGACTAATAATACGAGTACCATTGGAAGATATATGAAATTGTTCGGCAAAAACTATGGAAGAAGTTGCAGCCAGGTACCACTCAGGGATCATTAACGCCTATGTCCGAGAGGCGTTAGTAACAAAGGGACGTCTCCACGAAATTGCTCGCTTTCATCTCACAATGGTTTTTGGCAACTTTTTGGCCCCGAATCCATCAATTCATGTGATGGATGGAGCGGGGTCCGGGCGGGCAATCGAAATTCAAATTCGCTAAATCTTCCCACACGACGCTGGAAACTGGTCGGGTCGTTAACAGCGTACAAAGGCGCGGTGTTTTTTTCTGTTTGCTCTCGTGGAGATATTCGCCCTGAGGCCTGGGAGGGGGTGCGAGGGGGTGGGGAGCCGTCGACGCAGACGCTCGGGCAGCAGAGGCGTGATTATAGGCCTGCACGCGGCTAATTACTCCTGCCCTGCAACCAACATGGGGCCGAGGTGATACTGGGAACTACAGGCAGAGGGAACGGCTGACGTAGACTCTGGTTACGTTGCTAAGGAGGTTTCGCAAGTGATTGGACAAAGCTAAGGAGCTAAATGTGACTTCCAGCAATTTTTGTTGTACGACTTTGGTGAAAGCACAATTTATTTTATTCTTCCATACAAATCAAATGCACACTTTTTTAGAAAAAGAAACGTTTAATAAATAAAAAAAGATCGATCCTTTCGAAAAGTCGTAGAACAAAAGTTGTTAGAAATCACATTTAAAACTTGACGTATTTCAGGAATAAATTAAATACCCCGTATATTAATTTATTTCTTAGGTTTACACTATCCCTACATAATTAGGCCCGTAAGATCAATCACAGTTTAAACCAAAAAAGCTAGTTTAAACCCTATATGGCGATTAATTTTCATACAAAATGCGAGGTTTAATCTAAGGTCTGAGTTTAAACTGTGAAGGATCTACGGCACTAAGACTGCTTTCAATGGAATTAGGATAGCAGACTTGATTTTGTTTTCATTCGGCATTTATTTACTTATATTTATAGGGAAGTGACTCGGTTCTTAACTCTCACATTCAATAAAAGAAAGTACGTGAAACCAAATATCAAAATTACACAAAATACGGAGCCAAAACCGGAATTCCCTCCCCCTGTATCTCATCCACGCAAGCAAGTCGGCTCATTGTTGTTAATAACAAACAAGAGAAGTCAGTGCTCGCGACTGAGCGCATCTCGCGTTTACCGACACCGACACTCACTGGCCGGCGATTACGGCGGGTATGGAAATATGACGAGCCACGTCCCTCCGAGAGGCACACCAAGTCACTGCAAGGACTCTACTCTCTAAAGCGTGTGAACGCGTTATTTACTGCGTTAAGTTGGCCATTGTTTTAAGATGGAGTAGGCTTACCCAACACCTGTAACATCTGACAGCTAGTCAGCCTAGCCCACAGGAAAAAGAAGTGACAATACGCCCAATAGCCAAGTAAGTCGCGGATCCTAGGCACTGCAGAAGATGGTAAGGTATAGATATAGAACTTTTATTGTACAGATAAATATTTTGGAGCCAATAGATGATGATGTGGGGAAATATTTAAGAATTTATCTGTAAAATATGGTGTGAAAGCGTTATCTATCTACTCGTAGCTCCTAATGTTAACCATCATAAAGAAACATTTTATCTCACTTGTATTACCTACAAAACGTCATTATTTGTAAGGCGCTGCTTTTATTGCAACTGTTCTAAACAGGGATCAACACTCGAGTTTTGTAACACTGGTGACATAAAATAATTTGTAACATGCAAAAAAGTGTCTGAGCTCGCAATCTTCAGTAGCTCCACTCAGTAACTGACCTTGGGTGTGATTCAAATAAACCGTATACTCTGGAGTAGACATCCCGTCTTGTATCCAGAATCGTTTGAGAAGTCCGACCGGAGGAAAAATAAGTATTGATAATTATAAGGTGCGTCGCTCGAGGTGTTGGCGTATAAGCATGTTTGCTTAGATCCTTTGCCGCTTGCTCATATCTTAGATCACATCGGACATGATTTTTGTCAGGAAAATATAGGGTTACTCCTATCTATAATATTGATCCAAGCTATAGCATAATGCACTAACATCTCTTAACTTATATCGCAGAAAAGCAAGATCCTTTTGGATTTAGATACTAACTGCTGGTTTCTGATTTGAGAAATTCGCTAAGCAAATGGGAAAGTATCGTCCTACCAGGATGACCGTTTTTACCGTATGTTAGTCACTCATGTCAAGCACTACTCTATAGGGTCAATGCAAAATACACATCAATGCAAAATAATATCTGCTGCTCGCAATGACAGTAGAATGTCATTGGCTTCTCCATATATTTGGTATCAAATTTTGGTATGGAACAGCAAACATTTTTTTGTGTAGCGACCCCTTTAGGAATGAAATAACCTTTTTGTAACACGCTGTATAGTGGTATATAAGTCTCTGAATATTCTTGTTTTTATTGTAAGCAAGACAGCACGTCGACGCTTACACGCTAGCACTCTACTCGGTTACGTTACGGGCGCGACTTTACAACAAAAATGTACACTCTGACTTGCTGTCGTGTGTACTCCATGTGAAAATTAAAAACGTCATCACCACAGTAGGTTCATTACATACATTAGCGGTAGGTAGCTATTGTGCTCGCTGTGGCGCCGTCAGACCGCTGACAGGCGTCAGCGACGCTTGTCAAATGTCAACATTTTAAAGCCACCATATTGAGGCAATTTTAATTCAATTCGCAGCGACATTCACAGTCGGGCAGGCATTTATGGCTCGATTATTTCGGAAGTACAGTCAAGGCAGACAGCACCTCTGATCCTGACTGTCTATGCGCCCCTCAACCCTTTCAATATGGCGCAATATTTAATATTTCAGGAATTTTATTTTTATTGAATAAGTAAGTAGATAAGTAGATAGTGTAAAAAGAAGTACGGTTACGAAGTACCAGAGCAGCTACCACGAGTCCTTACTGTCACTGTCACTGAAAGTGATAAGTTGGATAAACAACCTTACTACTATAGTATTAGGATACATGACAGACGTCCGGCAGACGTCCGGCACAGCTTTTTCGCACTCGTGGTAGCTACTCTAGAAACTTCTAAGTGATTTATAACACCTTTAATTCTACGACTTTTCGAATAGCTCGATCCTTTTTATTTATTGAACGTTTTTTATTCTTTCAAAGTTTGACCATTTCAGTGCTGCCTGCGCGGCGTACTTTCATGCCCCTCCACTCTCTCCACTCCAGCCTCTCCTGCTTCTATTTTTTACTCCTCGCCGCCAATTTTGCAAAAAAAAAGCTTAAGTATGTTTTTTTTTTATTTGTATGCAAAAATAAAATTGCTTTTTCTCCAAAGTCGTCCATCAAAAGTTGTTGGAAATCACATTTAGAAGTTGACGTGTTTCAGCAATAAAGCTATTTAAAAATTACTTACCCTGTATAATGCGCCTCCCTGGTGCGGAGGGTGCGGGCCAGCCCCAACAGTATCCTGCGCATGTTTGCAGGCCGATTTGATTTTGACCTTCCGGACCATTATGTTACATGAACCATTGCTCTATGGTTCATGTACTCAAAAACAAAGATTTGTAAATAATATGTGTAAATCAATGTTACTAACAGGTTAAACTTAGGTTAAATTATTTATTACTAACATCTTTTACTGTGTTTTATGATCCTCGTAGTTGATCGAAATAAATAATTATTATATAATCAAACTGTAAAAGTATACCAATAGTCCAGTCATTATATCCAAAAAACCGACCCTACCCGTGAATAATCAGTTCTTGGTTTTATTTTCGTAGGTCCTTCGGGGGTGTCCTTGGAAGTGTAAATTCAAAAAGTAGACTGAATCACGCTCCTGCGTATATTCGAAAAATTGTTTTTCTTGAATAACTCGGCCATTTTTTATTTGACAGTAAAACCGTGAGAACAAAAATTGTAGGAAATTTGATTCTCTACAAGTTTGGTCCTCACAATTTTTCTTCTAGGATCGATATTTTGGAAATGAAACCTGAGAAACGCGACCAATTCAAAATATTATCATTATCTCCTATGTTCCACGTTTTACTTGAATGAAGAGAAACAAAGTTGTAGAGAATCAAATTCTGAACAATATTATTTCCCACCTTTTTTCCCCCAAAATCGATATTTTGGAAATTAAACCTGAAATCAGGTTTTGAAATTAAACCTGAAATCGGGTTTGATTTCCAAAATATCGATTCACATCAATTTCATCTGTATAGATTCCTTTTTTTAGGGTTCCGTACCCGAAGGGTGCTAAACGGGACCCTATTACTCTGCCTCCGCTGTCTGTCTGTCTGTTCTTACTTTAAAGTTAAATGGATGTATCTTTGAGACCGTAATAAACCAGTTGACATTTTCACAGATTATAGCGGATCACCCAAAACATCATCAAATAAATATTATAATAATAAATAAGGGTGGTCCCCATACCACATACGGTTTTTTATACTTTTGCTCTATCGCAAAAACGGTAAAACATACAGGCATCAAACTTGGTATGATGTTAGTGCTTACTTTATAGTATAACACAAAAAAAAATGGTTCAGCGCAAGTCACAATCACGCAACGAGGGTCCGTACTACCAGAATCTTTTCAATTGGATAGTGGTACGGAACCCTCAGTGCGCGAGTCCGACTCGCACTAGGCCGGTTTTTTACGATAGAGACCGCTAATCTTATAATTTATTTTTATTTATTAGCTAATTCGTCATACTGACACATATTGTGTGAATTTTTCAACTGGCTAATTACGGTTCTAGGACAGACGGACAGACGGAGATCGTAGGCAGAGTATTAAGGTCCTATTTAGCACCATTTGTATATGGAACCCTAAAAATCATAATGTTCAAACAAAGCCTCATAAAAATACAATAAATATATCAATTTAAATCAAAGAATAAATCAATACTTATAAATCAAAATAACAATCATATAATCTGAAATGAAAAAAATAATTATTATGTTTACCCGCGGAACGTGTCTACATATATACAGGGTGTCCCGAAATTCAACGCCAAGTGGAAACTGGGTGAAAGGACAGGTCATCCCAATTCACTCAATTCCAGCTTTGAATTTCGGGACAACCTGTATACGCTACAAAGTATTTATTTCTATTATCTACCAATACTTAGTGATTTAGCCTAAAAGCTCCTAGCCTTGTACGAGAATTTAGGTCAATTTGTCAGCAGCTCTCCAGCTACTGCCAAAGATACCGTATCTTTTATTTTAAAATATTGGATTTAGTGTAAGTATACGTCTAAAAATAAAGAAAATTCAATTGTTTCATTTCATAATAGTATTGAGCTACTTATTTCGTCAAAAAAATATTCAATCAAACTCACCGCCTTATGTATTGCTATACCGTACCGTTACCGTTTTGTCTAAATAATATCGAAGTCCACTACTAACTGCATCTTCTCTATAATGTAGCTTTGGTCGCGGTAACTGCACTTGAAGACTCATTATGACTTCATTTTACTTTAACAACAATGAAAACGCGTTCGCCTCCGCGACCAAGTTGACATCGTTGTACGAATTAAATCTTACAATTCATAATGACGCAGAATCCGTTCCGCCTTTAATGTCAAGTTTTTATTGCATTATACAGTCTTCTTCTTTGTGTGAGCTGTTTGGAGATTTTATTTCCCCTTTTCGAATTCGCGACGACAAAAGTAACGAATGTTGCTTCTACATTATGCTCTAGGAAATACTACGTCATAACGCTACGTAATACCAGTTTATTACGTAGGACAATAATGTATAATTAATTGAAGTGTAGGATATAGTTTTATTTCGCTACTTAGCTCTATGGTTTAGTTGTGTATGAACATCGTAATAGATAAACATAATTATTTAATCACAAATTAAATCTCCAATCAAACTTTTCTGAAATATCCTTATCACGACAAAATCCATTGCAAAGGAGCAATAGGTCCATAACTTGTTGAAATCGAGCGCCTAAGACAAAGGTAAGTTTCATCACCATTATTAATGAACCAAAAATGCCTTAGCACAAAACTTTAATTTAAATAAATATATATATTAAGCGGTATGAGCGTCTATGAGTTTTTTTTTAATTTGTCTCATCATTGTGGGTTTAACTCTCTTAATTCTTAAAAACATTCAACACTCTTAACTAAAATGGGTCAAAAATGCCGAAAAAACCCCTTTCTCGCTTGATTTTGACTAAGCTTTTATAGAATAAAACGAAGTACTCTTCGAAAGCTTCGATTATGTCATTGGTTTCATCACTCTTGAACAATGTCAGTGTCAGTGAGCCCTGACTTCATAATACGGTGACCATGATTCTTTGCATCCTTGCATAAAATATAACAACTGTCATGTCATCTGTTGTCTTGGCGCACGTCACTCAATTTTCCTACTTAATCTAACAAGCTGAAAGCGCATTTTAATGGGACCATTTCACGACTACTGCGCTTTGGGTTCAACCCTTCTGTCGCTCTAGTGACTGCAATTAGAAACAAATAATTTAAAACAAACCAGAAGGCTAGATGTGTAAATAAACATAGGGTTAAGGATCCAAGCTGTCTTAGTACAATCAACTTGAAAAATGGTGAGGCCTTCTATTTTTTATTACTTTTATGGGTAAAATTTAGGCTCCTGATCAGAAGATCTAAGTAGCTAAATGTCCATCAGCGCGAAACGTCTAATGAGCAATAAGTCTAATTAGCAAAAGGTCCATGTAGCAAAACGTCCAACTATATTATACTAATACCTCCGAGATGATTTCCCTGAAGAGGTAAGCAAAGGTTACCGCACATTTTTTTTTCTACTGAGGTAATCACAAGAAATCGTGTTAAAAACATGAATATCAAGCTTCAGTAATAAACTAAGTTTTCAGCAATGGCTTGATTCACAATTTACAATGAAATCATAATCATTATTTTTTTCGCTGACTGTACCATGTAAGGTACGGATAATAATAACGATGATTGACGATGATGATTTCGACACCTGCGCCTGCGACAGTCGCAATCAGATTCAACCATTTTCTGAGACCGACATAAGCGTGCCATGAAGCCTTCTTCAAAAAACTGTTGACAAAGACAAATATTTTGTTCAAAAAAAAGACTATCGTAAATTTTTATACGGTAGGTTTTGATACCTACCTATGACGATGTGTCTTCTTTGCTAACGGATTATTTACTTCTTTATTTGCTAACCTACCGACCGAGGACAAAACTAATAAGTACCTACATAACATTTTGCAATAAAACATGTTCATGATGATGGATTATTATAAACAATAAAGTAAGTTGCAATCGGCATGCTAATAAATTTCAATAATTTATGATTAGCATAACGCAAAAAAACTTATGCATTTTCAATAAGACATCTACAATAGACAATAACAATAAAAATTGTTTACTGTAGGTTAACGAATGGTATTTTTGCTGTATTGTTAACGGACCATGAACATAAAATATTCTAAGCTCTAAATCAAATTAAAGGGTACATTATTGACTTTGCTACTGGACAACAAACAAATATCTATAGCTATAGAAACATTGAACCAAACCAAACAGTATCGCAAACAACACCACAAAAAGTTAAAAAAAAAAATTGTACAACAGTCCAACAATAGTTTACGTGTCAGGTCCAACACGCACAGTATTACAAACAAAGCCGGGACAAAAAATAGGTCGTACGGTAACAAAAACGCATTTGTAACAAAACGGTAACGTTACCGGCGGCGACTTCAAAGGATCTCGTTTCACACCAGCCACCCGCCGCCGCCGGCAGAACCATACGTGACCTAATAACAGCCGTGCCATCATCTCACACCTATCTACCATTGTTGCTTCACAGAAAACTGGACTCTATTGGAGGGGACAATTGGGTTTATAATCTAAGAGCGAAAATGAGAGGAATGTGTAAGTTTGTGGGAATAGTTTTTTTTATAATGGACAGTTTGGGATATTAGGGGATTTGAGCAAAAAATATGTCAGATATGATATGAGCAATTTCAAGGTCCGAAGAGGTTTTTAATTCGCGGTTAGATTTAAAGGATAATATGTATAAGCTCTAGAATTGTATACTTCTCCTTGATTTAACAATCTCGTCCTTCAAAGTTGCTAGACGAAACCAATAGCCGGTACTTTGTTAAAAACCATTGTCGTATTTGTTTGCCATAATAATATATCTTGTCTCCTTCTGTTTAGTATCTTGCCTCATATGTTACACCTGTGTTGCTTAGTTCCTCGTTAAAAGAATCGAAAGTATAAAATTATGCATGCTTAGTCACTTGTGCTTACGCATACTGGGCTATCAATTATTTAATTTAACTTTTAAGTCATTAAGAATTAATTAAAAAACTTCGTTAAGGAAATCAGACTTGGTAAGGTTGACTTATTAAAATAAAACAATTAACATAATTCGTTGTACCGTTATATCTTTCAATAAGTATTAAATGAAGGTGTTGACGGAAGTGTTTGAGAAGGAACGACGCTTGAAAGAGCATGTCGCTATTGTTTCATACCTTCAACAAAAAAATCAGAAACATTTGTTTCAAAGCGATAATTTTTAACCGTAACCTCGCCCACAGTTCAGCCCAGGGAGGTCATAGTTACAGGACATAGCTACAAACATGCAATTACATATTTTTAGAACAATCAGCTGTAGAAATAAATTAAATATATTTTAACTTTCTTGAAATTGAAACTAGAATCCACTAGTCTCAATTCATAGAAGCTACAGCACAGTTAACTGCATTTAAATGCAGATCCATATAGTTTTTACACCTCAGGGCATAACGATCACAATGGAATGGTAGAACTCACTTGGCCAGTACACTTGGTAGTGGGCGGGCCTCTCTCTCTCGGGACAATCGCCGGAACTTCTCAGCAGGACGCCGCTTTGTCCATTCACCGACACTAGTCTGTCACCGGTACAGCTAGACAATAACATTTGTAGTCTTTATCGCAACGGAATGAAGCACATTTTACAACTGCATGTTGTGGAAATAAGTTGATTGTCGAATACCTACAGGGTCGGTTGGGCGTCAATGCATGTTTCGGTACTCACAAAGTGCCGAAATGTCTGGTCTAGTTGATATTGAATTGTAATGTGGAACTACACAATGCTGCGGTTTTATTGTAGTTTATAAATGTTTGTATTCTTCTCGGATGTGTTTTGATTTCTCTGTCCATTTCCTTGGCGTAAGTGGCAGTGAATCTCTTTGAATATTATACCAATTATATCCATCTGTCGCTTACAAAAAGTACAAATCTAATATGATATGTCTACAAATGATAGAAACGAAATCAAACAAAAAACCAACTTCAATTATACTAATAAAAACTATGTAAGTATTTTAATTTGATTTAAAATCCCAAATGGCGCGAGACAGCTAGACAAAAGGACACAGTTGAATTAATCCAGATTTCTGGTGGAAACATCTCACACAGCAATTTGAACCTTCTTGCAATAATAATGCAAAGTAAAGTTGAAAAGCCGAGCGCTCGTTCCAAAACCCCTAAGGCGCTATTGCGGTGGAAATAATTATCAGTTACGGTGTCGGGAAAGCTATAAAAACGGCAAATTTAGGGACGAACGGATAGGTACAATGTGTTAGATATTAATTTCAAAATTATAGGCCAGGAGCGGCCCAAAGGTGTTCGAGAGCAAAAACTTTGGCAGAAGTGCGAGAGACGCCGATTATAATTTAAAGGTTCGGATAATAACGCTTTATAACAACATCTGCCTCTACAAATATTTATTGTGTATAAAACATTTTTGTAAAAAGTTTGAGTCGGGTTACGACTATTTTTATATTATGTACTGTGAATTAATATCAACTTAAATACGACTTGTTAAAAAAGGTCCTAACTCTTTTTTCGGGGTGTAACCTACGTGTCTTTAGTCTTTTTTATTTTTTACCTCAACATAAAATATGCAATTGCATAGTCTGTTAAAACCTTGTGAAAATCAATGATTTTGAAAACAATATTTTAATAGTTACGCCCAGGGATTCTCATTTAGAGTCTCGTTTTTAGCAAAAAACTCATCCAAAAAGAATATACTTAATATGATTTCTTTTTATTGGCGATCCTAGTAGACGGGGTGCCTCTTAAATATACACCAATTACATAGTAAGCTTCGATCTTAATATGAGGTTGCACTAAAAATATAGTCCTAAATGACAAAACCGGTGCACTATCTTAAAGTCATAATCATCTTTGAACAAATATTGAGTTACAGACTACAGAGAGCCTCCGACTTGTGGGTTAATTCAAGCAGCTGCCTCAATTACATGTAAATGACGTAAGTCGTACACTTGGCCAAACAGTGTTAAGGTGATAGACAACAGACGCAAAAAAAGTTAATAAATTTAGGAAATGTCATAAAAAAATATTATAGGTATTTATTTACAAATTAATTACGATGTTTTTATTTGTCTAATCAACTAATAAACTAACCCGGGTCGGCTCGCGAGCCACATGCGACTTTTTGGTTGCAAAGTTCCGACTCTTAGTTCCATATGCAAAAATGTAACATAGTGTAAGCCATGGAAATCGCTAAATAATCCTAAATAATCCCCCCAAAATAATGATTTTGCATTAGCCATAAAGAAATTTAGTAGTAAAATCGGCTATTATTCTCCAAACGAAATATTCATATTCATATTCATATTTATTGCAAAATCATGTACATTGGGTGTTACAGATCGAATTAGTAAATTATTAAGTTAAGTACATGACACCCTGTAAGGGCACTACAATAATTTAAGTTAGCCTTATGACATTATCTTTGAATTATTTATCATGCAATTTGGTATATTTTACAAAATTAAAAACAAAATTAAAATCACAAATTAAAAATATTACAAATGCCTTCAACAGGGTTGAGGGTTGCAGAATCATTTTCAGTTAAAAAAATCACACATTAAAATTAAGAATGGATTCAACGTGGTAGAGGGGTTGGGAAGTATTCTTCGAAATTATAGTAACATTTATTTATTAAAAATGTTCGTAGTTTATCAGTAAACGAATTAATATTAGCGTCATGTTTTATATAATCTGGTAGATTATTATATATTTTTATGAATGTGACATAGGGACTGTTTAGGTAAAGTTTCATTGTTGTAAAGGGCGCTACTAATTTATTTTTACGGCGATGATCTGGGGGGCGATTTGTTTCTTGAAACATGGTTTTATTTTTCCTAACAAATAGTGCTGCTTCTAAGATATACATAGATGGTAGTGTAAGTAAATTATATTCAATAAAGTAAGGTCGACAGCTGTCTGGGCAGCGGATTCCGGCTAGCACACGGATACATTTCTTTTGCAAAACAAAGAGTTTGTCCGCGTCAGTGCTATTTCCCCATAGGATAAGTCCATAGCGCAACCAAGAGTAGGCATAGGCGTAGTATGCAGAAAGAGCAGTTTCACGATTTGTCGTTATTTTAAGATTGTATAAAGCGTATATAAATTTAGATAATTTTGTAATTATATTCTGAATGTGTTCTTTCCAATTTATGTTAGTGTCTAATATTAAGCCTAACAATTTGAACGTTTTTACTTCTTCTATTTGTTCTCCATCTATTAAAAGTTCTAATTTAAGGCATTGTTTTTGATATGGTCTAAATTGTATTAATTTTGTCTTTTTATAATTTATTTCTAAATTGTACTCCTCTAGCCAAGATATAACCTTTCGTAAGGTCTCTAATATTTTCTTGTTTGGGTCCTCTGTGTTGTTAAATTCGAAAAGAATAGATACATCATCCGCAAAAAGGGTACATACGTTTGGAATTATTAGAGGCAAACTATTTATATATATTAAAAATAGGATACATCCTAGTACACTTCCTTGTGGGATTGAGCAAGTAATGTCGCGTTTTAATGATCTTACAATATCCAAAGAATGTATATCATTGTTGTAAAAATCTATTTGCACGTACTGTTCTCGATTTTTTAAGTAGGATTTAAACCAATCATGAACGATTCCGCGTACACCCGATTCGAAGAGTTTTTGTAGCAAAATATTATAATCTACTTTATCGTAAGCTTTACTCATGTCTAGCATAAGCCCAACGGCGTAGTTTTTTTTATTGAGATATGTGAATGCTTTTTGTATGAAGTTATATACCGCATATGTTGTCGATCGGTTCTGCCTAAATCCATATTGATTTTCATCTAAAATTTTGAATTTTTCCAAAAATTTATACAGTCTGTTTGACATAGCTTTTTCGTAGATTTTTGATATAGAAGGTAGGAGGGCTATTGGTCTGTAGTGACTTGGATTGGATTCTTCACCTTTTTTATGGATTGGTTTTATAATAGAGATTTTTAGCTTATCTGGAAATTTGCCTTTTGTGAATGACTGGTTGATCAGTTTAGTAAGTGGCGGGGTTAACTCGTTTGCGCAGGTTTTTAATAGGGTTGCGGGGATTTCATCTATACCGAAGCTTCTCTTATTTTTGAGGCTGCGTATGATGGCGTATACTTCGCGCTCATTCACAGGGTGTAGATACATAGACTGTTTTGGCGGAAATCTCGGGTACTTATACAATAAAGGGTGAAATCGGTGAAATTTGGGGTTAAAAAAAATCACTTATTGTTGGTTCTTTGAAATCATATTTAGAAGTTGGGTGTTTAAAAACGCTATTTAAAAATTGCCCTGTATGTTACTCACATTAAATGCACAGTAACAAATTAATTTATAACTATAATTTTATTGAATAACTATAATTAATAACTATAATTTTATTGAATCATAATGATGTTTAATAAATTTCTGATTTGGTTTAAGTTGCCAATAACCCAAAAGTAGATGTTGCCCGATGAATAAAACAAGTGTACTTGCGCCCTTAAATTATTTAATATCTCAACGACCAAATTGGGAAATACCCAATTTTATTAATTCAAAAATAATCTTCACACTTCATCTCTTACCTCACTAAATCAACATAATCGTAACTTCACACCATATTGGTTTTGTGTCATAGTGTCGCTTATGCAAACAAGTTGTCTAGCCAAAACACAGTTATGTAATTTTATACCTTGTTTTAAAAAAACTCATACATAACAAATACAGATTTTCGGTAGTATAAAATCGAGACAAACAATTTTACATATAGAAAATAACGCAATAAAATAGTTTGTCAAAATGTCGTAGCGACATCGGATGTGCGATACAAAAGACATCAACGTGCGTCCTGCTACGGCGTAGGCGCATCTTTCCGCTACTTTTTTTCTTGCGGTCATGTACCATCCAATTCTAAACTTTATAACAATATTATAACGGGAAACGGCCACCTAGTTAAGGTATATTAATAAGTTTCAATTCTATGAAAAAAATAGACAGACTATTTATTATATTTTTTTATTATTAAGTAAATAATTCTAAGTAAAATAATTAAAGAAAAACTTAGGCCCGGTTTCTGAGTTGAGAATTTAACTAAGCACATACTTACGTATCGCTCTGTCATGCTCTTTTGTGAGAAATTTGCAGAGACAGGACGATACCTACCCATTTGCTTAGCAAAATTCTCAACTCAGAAACCGGGCCTTAATCAACTTAACTTTATTCAGTCGTTCAATTTAGTTTGAACTAGGAAGGTATTTACCTCCGGATCTGCAAATAATAGACACTTTCTACTGTGTGAAACTAGTGTGACCTAGTTTACAATCGCACAATCAGAATGAAATTTTCATCATCATGGCAATAAAAATGTTATTACTGCATTGTTGACATTGAGATGATAATATTGTTGGAAATGAAGTTAAGTGTATACTGTCAGTGTCAGTTATAAATGTGATAAAAATATGAAAAAGAAAAAACTTTTGTTTTGCCTATCCTACTTCCTATCCTATCCTACTTCCTACTTATATTATAAATGCGAAAGTTTGTGAGTGAGTGAGTGTGTTTGTTACCTTATAACGCTGAATCCGCTGGACGGATTTGGATGAAATTTGGAACGTAGATAGCTGAGACATCAGAATAACATATAGGCTACATATTATCACGCTTTGGTGCTTAGGAGCAAAATAAACACACAAAGATTATCATATAGTGGCTATTTGTATAAAAGTGAACGACACAACCATTTACCAAAGACCCTCTGTCATCACGTAGCGTTGAGCTCTATTTACTTTCGTAAATCCATCGAAAACTGAACAACGGTGAATTTTAATGCACCAAACAGGCCTAAATGTGCCGCAAAACTCAAACGATGCACAACAGTGAAGAAGTTGTTTTTAGTTATCGCTGTCATCCGTCACTGTCACAAAAATGGTATATCAACAAAGCAATAAAAGAAAAATCTACAAGTTTAATTACTCAAAACAGGCAAAAAACATAAATTCAGTGATAGCTACTTACAATCTGAAAGAGACAATAAATCCTTACTTTAAAAACTCTGCATCCAGCAGTTTTATCAAAGCTCTTCACAAAGTTGCGGTTGCATCCTGAGATCTTTTGGCCAGACGAGATGGGACGTCCGTTGAGTGCATTGCTAATTGCTGGTTATTCAGGGAAGAATAGGATGCACCAGACCTCGAAGAAAAATAAAGATACGATGTTCTGACCAAAAAATCAGCTGTGCGTACTGTGCAAGTGTAGCGTCCCGAGCGACCATAGGCGCATAACATCAACCATTGATGGTGTAACATTAGTACCATGATCGCTTTATTTCCATTAAGTAAGTACCTAGGACTGGACACTGGACAGGTGCACTTTTACATAATATCATAGTCGCCTATTCATTGTTGACAACTCTGATAGGCTATTCACATACTTCAGACTGACGAGAAGATTGGAGCATGTGAAAATCCCTGAACCGCATGCGTGGTGGTGTTGCCCGCATGAAAGATATGTAAGAAATAGAGCCAGAAGAGATGTTTTGTCACAATCTTAAACCATACCGACAACTTCGCGTCGTCATACCTGTCCTGATGCTCCACAGTGCAGGTTATCGGATTTCCTGGAGGCGACCCCTCGAAAGAAGAACCAACACGAAAGAAGAACGATTCAAAACGGTTGTTTCAGACTATGGCATCGTAGATGCTAAGAAGACGCGTTGGGTGTTTCAGAAGAGTAGCTCATAGAAAAAAACACTATTCAATGTGATAGAAATAATATGGTTAAGTATCTCCTGATATTATCTCATATTTTCTGGTGTCAGAAACCAATTATTATGATAGTTCTCTTTGAAATGGTATAATGCAAAATAAAAAATAAAATAAAATTTCTTAAAGTTTTTCTCTGTTAAGTAACTTTGTGCCTATAATACGAGTAGGTGACGCTAACTAGCTCTGTTGGAGATCTTTTACAGTTTTATAGAACGCCAGAGAGATGTTGAGACCTGTGACGTACTGCAGCGAATGCTGATAAATATTCATTCACCAAACAGCGCAAGCAAACGAGATGTACTTGGGTATCAAACTACCCATTAGGGCTCTCTAACATCGGTAGAGGCACTGTCTACAACGACCACCAAGGCCACAAAGGCACGAAGACTTGGGGCGAGACCAACTGAACAGAGACAACCCAGACTGAAAGTTTGCAATAAGGAGTAGCAGATTAGCGGACTCAAAATAATAGGATAGGGCTAAAAAGAAAAGATAATCTTTGAGTGTTTCTTGAAATGTAGGTAACCCGCGTTAAATCAGTTAGACGCCTATAACAGTAGGTATCTGCATCTTTGCTCCGTTCAGTTTGGAAGAAGCAGATAACAACGCGTGGTCCACGGGAGCGAGATCTCGGGCAAACGCTTTGATAGTGCAGGGGGTGTGTTTTAAGTACATCATACCTACTAGGTGGTAAAAAATATGCTAGGTACAATTTTCAAAATTGCACCACGTTTATCCTTTTTCTTTTAGCCACGTG
>CASGHI010000015.1:0-31953 GCA_949319315.1 Zelleria hepariella
CCAGGGATCGGATTTTGCTGGGGCAATTTGTTACATTAGTATGGATAAGACTTTTTTTTACCGAAAACGGATCCGGATCCGGACATTTGGTAATTAAATTAAAAAAATCGTGCAAAACTTATAAACACTCAATTACGATTTGCCCAAATGCAGTTTCGGTGTTGCCAGCAATAATTATTTTTATATTACCAACTAAACATGTACATTTATTCATAATAATATGCATTTTCAGAAATCCTATTTTACAGGGCGGCCAGTAATAGAACGAATAGAACATATTTGAACGAGCGAGCGAAGCGATCGAAGTTCTCCGAGTCTACTGGAACAATCCGGCGTTTGTATGTATGTATGTATGTATGTATGAATGTTCGTTCGACGATAACTTGAGTAAATTTAGTCAGATCGTCATGAAATTTGGTAGACAGGTAAATGAGGCCAAGAGAATCTTTAAGTTCAAACATGAGCCAAATCGGTCGAGGGGTTGCTGAGATATGGGGTCGCGAGTTCATAGTTCAGGGCGAACCACTAGTTATTTATCGGCCAAAATACACAATAAATTACAATTTCATAAGCACAAGTGTAGAAAAACAGTATCTTAACACTTTAAAGAAATATAGGATGTATTCATGTTAAGATATTATAGATGAGGTCAAAACAAACCGATTTTATTATTTTATATCGTTTTTTCCTAAACTGAACGGTTTTGAAGTTATTTGACTTTTTGTAATAAAAAAAAAGGAAATTGAACAAAAAAAATAACTACTCGATCAATTGCAACTTTTTTGACATTTTCTACAAGATGACATCTTGGATATTTATAAATAATAATAAAAAGTTAAAAAACTAATAGTTTTCATAAAATAATCATGTGATAATTAATATTTTTTTAACACTTTCTATTCCCGGTGGAATTGTAATTAAAGAAAAGAGAAATATTCGTGTAGCGTGTAATGTCGGAATAAACAGAACTGTCTAATACAAAATCATTTTTCCTTTTTTCCATTATAGTTGTAGGTTGCGTCGCCAACATCTTCTCCAGTGTCTTGACCACGACTCTCATACAGCTCTGATGATGCAATGCGACGCATATTCCTAGGTGTCCAACAACCAACTGGGCATTGTTTCGCTAATTTCATACGAGCTGGGAAGTACGAAGTTCATACGAGTTGGGCTGTACGAAGCGTAGGTAGCGCTTCTCCCTTCTCTTCCTAGCTCGCTTGAATAACAAGAAGCGGTCGGGCTGCGGTTCAGACACGTTGTGATCACTCTGTAACCATCTGTGTTGATCTGCATCAGTCCCAGGCGTAGTCGTCGCAAGCTTGCTTCCATCAGTTGACACGTCAAAGTTCAATGACCCATGCGGGCACTCATGATTCGCCTTAGGATAAAAGTTGGATATTCTACAGTAGACGTCTTTCCTTGGGAATTCAATATGCCATCTCCCTTCTATCAATGTAGCCGTCTGTTGTAACTGCTATGCAACAGCTGGCAGGATCTTAGCGTTTTCTCCAGGGTTCCTCGAAAGGCCCATGGACTCATTAGTATACGAGTGGCGATCAATATTTCGGTCCGGACCCTTAGGTCCGTGGATCGTAACCGGGACAAATTTTAGCTGTACGCTTAAACTGCTGTCCACATTCAGCGTTACTGTTTTTACTTGCGGCTCGGTTACTTGCATTTCGGTGATATTCACGCTGTTGTTTCGTGGTTGGTGCAAGCGGATGGTCATCGGATAATGCAATAGTCGATGATAATTTTGGCCGCAGTTGGCGATGTCGCAGGCAGGCGCCGGGCATGTTTCCTTGTCGTGTCGTGAAAGTAGCCATTTATAGCATAAACCATAACGTTGTGCGTGGTTCCAACGATCTCTGCGTAGTGCTCTATTGAACTTTCGGCAATCTGTCACCGTGTATTTTGACTTGTTGCAGAAGGTACACACGACAGCACGTGAGACTGTACACTTTTGTTGTAAACTCGCCCGTAACGTAACCGAGTAGAGTGCTAGCGTGTAAGGGTCGACGTGCTGTCGTGTGTACACTTTTCGTTGCCTGTCACCTCATTTTGTACTAGAACTCTTTGGAAACGGTTTTGGTTATAGTTCTTTCTTTGAGAGTCGTTATTTACAGTTGCAGCAGTTTCCGAAATATTGGCAGCTTCGTGGGTCAAAAAAATCTTCCAAGACGACGAGCTTTGGCTTCGCACTATTGTTTATGAGCGGATAGCTGTAGTCGGCTTACTTCAATATTAGTACTATAGGTAGCTTGGACAATATGATCGTCAGAGGTTTGACCCTCTCAAGTACTCATCTTGGCCCAGGGCTCGAACTGCTGCTACGTAATTCAGCACTTTAGTGTAGTCTCTTTAGCTCGAGCACCATTCTTAACATGATGACTTCTGGTCAATGAAACATGCCCGGCGCCTGCCTGCGACATCGCCAATTGCGGCCAAAATCATCATCGACTATTGCATTATCCGATGACCATCCGCTTGCACCAACCACGAAACAACAGCGTGAATATCACCGAAATGCAAGTAACCGAGCCGCAAGTAAAAACAGTAACGCTGAATGTGGACAGCAGTTTAAGCGTACAGCTAAAATTTGTCCCGGTTACGATCCACGGACCTAAGGGTCCGGACCGAAATATTGATCGCCACTCGTATACTAATGAGTCCATGGGCCTTTCGAGGAACCCTGGAGAAAACGCTAAGATCCTGCCAGCTGTTGCACAGCAGTTACAACAGACGGCTACATTGATAGAAGGGAGATGGCATATTGAAATCCCAAGGAAAGAAGTCTACTGTAGAATATCCAACTTTTATCCTAAGGCGAATCATGAGTGCCCGCATGGGTCATTGAACTTTGACGTGTCAACTGATGGAAGCAAGCTTGCGACGACTGCGCCTGGGACTGATGCAGAACAACACAGATGGTTACAGAGTGATCACAACGTGTCTGAACCGCAGCCCGACCGCTTCTTGTTATTCAAGCGAGCTAGGAAGAGAAGGGAGAAGCGCTACCTACGCTTCGTACAGCCCAACTCGTATGAACTTCGTACTTCCCAGCTCGTATGAAGTTAGCGAAACAATGCCCAGTTGGTTGTTGGACACCTAGGAATATGCGTCGCATTGCATCATCAGAGCTGTATGAGAGTCGTGGTCAAGACACTGGAGAAGATGTTGGCGACGCAACCTACAACTATGATAGAAAAAAGGAAAAATGATTTTGTATTAGACAGTTCTGTTTATTCCGACATTACACGCTACACGAAATATTCTCTTTTCTTTAATTACAATTCCACCGGGAATAGAAAGTGTTTAAAAAATATTAATTATCGCATGATTATTTTATGAAAACTATTAGTTTTTTAACTTTTTATTATTATTTATAAATATCCAAGATGTCATCTTGTAGAAAATGTCACAAAAGTTGCAATTGATCGAGTAGTTATTTTTTTTGTACAATTTCCTTTTTTTTATTACAAAAAGTCAAATAACTTCAAAACCGTTCAGTTTAGGAAAAAACGATATAAAATAAAATCGGTTTGTTTTGACCTCATCTATAATATCTTAACATGAATACATCCTATATTTCTTTAAAGTGTTAAGATACTGTTTTTCTACACTTGTGCTTATGAAATTGTAATTTATTGTGTGTTTTGGCCGATAAATAACTAGTGGTTCGCCCCGAACTATGAACTCGCGACCCCATATCTCAGCAACCCCTCGACCGATTTGGCTCATGTTCGAACTTAAAAATTCTCTTGGCCTCATTTACCTGTCTACCAAATTTCATGACGATCCGACTAAATTTACTCAAGTTATCGTCGAACGAACATTCATACATACATACATACATACAAACGCCGGATTGTTCCAGCAGACTCGGCGAACTTCGATCGCTTCGCTCGCTCGTTCAAATATGTTCTATTCGTTCTATTACTGGCCGCCCTGTAAAATAGGATTTCTGAAAATGCATATTATTATGAATAAATGTACATGTTTAGTTGGTAATATAAAAATAATTATTGCTGGCAACACCGAAACTGCATTTGGGCAAATCGTAATTGAGTGTTTATAAGTTTTGCACGATTTTTTTTATTTAATTACCAAATGTCCGGATCCGGATCCGTTTTCGGTAAAAAAAAGTCTTCTCCATACTAATGTAACAAATTGCCCCAGCAAAATCCGATCCCTGATTATGACACATGCCCACTACAGAATTTCGTGTTGAGGTTGAGGTATACCAAATTGTCCTTCAAAGGTAGGACATGCCATTCGCCAAAGGCTGTAGAAGAGACTGACTTTTATACACCGTGTTATTTGAGTGGCTTTAAAGCCGAAGGTATTTTGTTGCACTGGTACAGAATTACCAGTGCAACAAAATACCAAAATGGCCAAATAAAAATTAAAAAAAACATTCCAAAATGCGCGAAAAAAAATTACTTCTCCATAAAAATGGTGTGATTGGCGATAGATATTTGTATTGGGAAGTGTTTTTTTTTTCGCTCATATTGGAGTAATATTTTGGAATTTGGCTTAGAATCACCAGTACAACATAATACCTTCGGCTTAAAAACCACTACAATAGCAAGGTGTATAATGATGGATAGAATAGGAGACGATTTATACCTTGTATGGCAATGCCACAGTGGCATCTATCAATCTTCGGAAGAGACTGTGCATCAACAAAGCTCTCTTCAACACGGCGAGAAAGGTCCGCGTGCCGCTTTGAGCCCGCCAAGACCGACTGACACTCTCAGTTAAGAGGCCCCTCCAGGACCGAGGGAACTCGGCGATGGGCAAGCGCGTGAAACACTGTTTTCTATAGCTGTATCACCCAGAGCGAGACGGGGCGCGGGAAAAGTGAGAGGCAATGCGGCTGTATGAGTCTACGTGTGTTCGTGTCCTTTCGCGAGTATTTAGTTGTAGTTATAATGTAATAGATCTCTTTTCCCAAATTTTTTCGTAGTTCCGCTGCCATTTCTACATTTCATTAGCTATTTCAAAAATCTTTTTTGATTCTGGCAAGTACAATACATTATTGACGTTCCCAAGGTAGTTCGACTCTAATAGACAGTGTAATAATGTAAGTAAATAACAGCTGAATGTAACACCTTTTTCGGCGCGAAAAACGCATCGCTCTAATTTCTTTCAGGCAATTTTTTTTAGTTTAAAAACTATTTGCAATCCTCCGTATCGGTCATCTACTGATATAAACCAAGTTTCAGTAAAATCCAGCCTGTAGTTTAGAAATTAAACCGGAACTACGTTTGTATGGGAAATCGCTGCTTTAGAGCGTTCTTAAGATAAAGATAAAGATAAAATATTCTTTATTGTACACCAATATAAATACAGGCAAGGAAAAAAACTTAACTAAACAAGGTACAATTGGCGGCCTTATTGCTAACAGCAATTTCTTCCAGGCAACCACTGATGGAAAAAAGTGGTAGGGAATTGAGAGACGGTATCTTAAGTATCTTTGGTATCAGTATTCATACCTGGTGTGTAAATGTAAGTCAGCCAAAGCGGACACAGCCTGCACGGCCAACTCCACAACGGCGCCGATCTGTCTTCGGTACAAACTGTGCCTCGACACAGCTCTCCTCAACACAGCGCGAAAGGTCTGCGTGCCGCTTTGAGCCCACCAAGACCGACTGACACTCTCAGTTAAGTATCTTTGGTATTAGTATTCATGTCATCATCATAATTTTCAGTCCACCCTTGCCCTCTGCCGGGTTTAGGCCTTTTCCCTTTACGCCTTCTTCCTCGGTATCTCGCTGCACGCATCCATGGACCCTCTGTCGCCTTAGAGATGTCGTCTGTCCATCGGGCTGCTGTCTGCTTGTCTGCCTACCTGACCTGACTGCCTGACCGTCGGCCCGTTCTTGGCCGCCACTCCGAGAATATCTAGAGAATATCGAATACAATATTCATATTCATACCTGGTGTGTAAATGTAAGTCAGCCAAAGCGGACACAGCTTGCACGGCCAACTCCGCAACGGCGTCGATCAGTCTCCGGTACAGACTGTGCCTCGACACAGCTCTCCTCAACACAGCGCGAAAGGTCTGCGTGCCGCTTTGAGCCCACCAAGACCGACTGACACTCTCAGTTAAGTATCTTTGGTATTAGTATTCATGTCATCATCATAATTTTCAGTCCCTTGCCCTCTGCCGGGTTTAGGCCTTTTCCCTTTGCGCCTTCTTCCTCGGTCTCTAACTGCTATGTCGCCTTAGAGATGTCGTCTGTCCATCGGTCTGCTGGCTGCTTGTCTGCCTACCTGACCTGACTGCCTGACCGTCATCCCGTTCTTGGCCGCCACTCCGAGAATATCTAGAGAATATCGAATACAACCTTTTTTATTATATTCCTACAGTATTCATACCTGGTGTGTAAATGTAAGTCAGCCAAAGCGGACACAGCCTGCACGGCCAACTCCGCAACGGCGTCGATCAGTCTCCGGTACAGACTGTGCCTCGACACAGCTCTCCTCAACACGGCGAGGAGTGTCCTCGTGCCACACGCCGCCTTGAGCACTCCGCGGCCGCCGGACGCGTCGCCCCACTCGTACTCGTTGGCTTGCGTTATGTCCTGGGAAAAAAAACGATTTAGTCATCAAATTCATTCTCATAAACTAGTGGTTCGCCCCGAACTGTGAACTCGCGACCCCATATAAACATAACAACTCCATATTATCTTGGCAATCCCTCGACCGATTTGGCTCATGTTCGAACATAAAAATTCTTTTAAACCATTTTTTATGAAACCGAGTATGATAATAGTATCACACGAATATTCTAATATCGTCTTATATGCAGTTGCATACAATACTTTATCTTCACTCATTTATCATTTTCCATTTTTTTTAGTTTAATTTTCACGGAAACGCACAGAAAAAAAATGTAAACTAATAATGGCGGCAAAACAAATCTAAAGTACAATAAACAAACACAAAAGTCACAAAAAAAAAGAAAGTGGACGCTTTTTTTATTTGTTCCATTTGGTATTTGGTATGGTATGGAGGCAAAGAAGTCATACTTAGGTACAGCCAGTGCTCGATTCACATAATAGTTTACTGCAAGGAGAATTTTAACCGGAAGTGTATCAGCAAGGAGAATTTACACCGGAAGTGTATCCTAATAACAAAAAAAGTAATTTTACGATACAGGTTGGAAAAAATTCTCATATAATAAAACTTGTACCGTAATAATTTTTTTTTTAAATTTTACAGTTGTCTGTGAAATAATACTCAGTCTTATGTGTCAACTTTTAAGATCACAATTTGAATCTTACGACATGAGTGTAGATAAAATACCTTCGGCTTTAAAACCACAAAAATAGCACGATGTATACTCACTGTATGTCTGAAGAGAGCCAGTCGCGCCACAACGTCCCGCAGCGGGAAGGCGCGGAAGAGAGACAGCAAGTCCCTCTCTCTCAGCGCCCCGTCGCTGACTGCGCCGGCGCCGCCGCGCGCGTCCACCTCCTCCCACGCCTCGTCGGTTTCTGACAAGGTCACCAACGTTAGAAAGGTCTAGGATTGAAGAGAAGATTCTTCTCGTCTTCTTAGACAGAACTGGTAATAAGTAGTAACAACAATAAAATATTAACAATCCTACACTAGCATTTTCACCGCGTCCGTTCGCATAGCACGAAGTCGAGTAGCGGCGTTTACGTACGTTGTAAAAAAATAAAGTGCTAAGCCACAGGTTAGCGAAGGAAGGAAGGAAGGAAGGTCCTAGGTTCGATTCCCGGTGCGGGCATGTATCTATGACTTTGTTTAATTTCAAAGTTACGTACATTTGTGAATTCGTAGTAGCAATACCACTCGCTGACGGTGAAGGAAGACATCGTAAGGAAACCTGAGCGTACGAGGTATTATTATACCCTCAACGCAAAAATCGCCAACCCGCATTGAGCACGCGTGGTGATTAATCTCGAACTCTCTGTCTGAGAGAAGGCCTTTGCCCAGCTAGTGGGACGTGTATAATTGTACAGGCTACATCTCATCTCTCTCATCAAGCCACAGGTTCGTCAGAAAATACTTGTCCCAGACGCTACCGCTACAGGTGTTTGTCAATATTTGCCCGCGGAAGATCCTGGGGATTTACTGACCGCGGACCATATCAAACGCCCAATTCGAGGCTGACCAAGCAGAAGGCGGTTAATGACGAAATCCTTAGAAAATGGGGTTGGCTCAGACACACACTGAGGAGCCACGACACCTACCTAAACCAAGCTGTCCGAGAGCAAACGTCGAGTGGGTCGCCCCAAATCCACGTGGCACATCGAACCAACTAAGATCGTCTCAAGTGGAAAAAACATTTTTGAGCCCTGAGGGATAACAGGGTTTAAGTTAAGTAAGTCAAGTCTGAGTGTTCAGACACGATAGATACAGCCTCCTTCAACTTATAATGATGGGAAAAGTCGCTGGCAAGAGACGCGTCGGCCGAAGGAGAAAATCCTGGCTGAGAAACCTACGGGAGTGGACTGGGATCGCGAGTGCTGCCCAGCCATTTCGCCTCGCGAGAGACAAAGAGGGATATACAGAGCTGACCGCCAACCTTCGCTGAGTCGGAGAGGCACCCTAAGAAGAAGAAGAAAGTCAAGTCTAAGCCATAGCCAATTAGCCAATTTCTGGAAAAAGGAATTTCTGGCGATCGGAAAACTAGTGACTTTCTACTGTCCAGACCTTCAGCTTTCAGAGACTTTCAACTCAATGAAAACAAAACTTCCAACTAAACAATGGGAGAGTGGTTTACCTTCTGTGCACTCCAAGGCAGCATCCACTCTCTCTCTATGTCCTTTGATCAGCAGGTCCAAGAGTGCTATGCAGTGACAACTCTGGTCAATTCTATAACTGATGCTCTTGATAGCGGTGATAAATGTTTGGCGGTCATTCTTGATCTAAAGAAAGCTTTCGATACTGTCTCGGTTTCAAAACTTCTAGCAAAACTGGAACAAAGGGGGTGAGAGGAGTAGCTCTCTCTTGGTTTAAGAGCTACCTTATAGGTAGATCTCAATGCGTCAAACTTTGTGACTTTCAAAGTGACTACACAGAAAACCATTTCGGAGTTCCACAAGGAAGTGTGCTTGGGCCGACGCTTTTTCTGGCTTACATTAATGACTTATGTAACTCTTTACCTTCAGTGCACTCCAAGGCAGCGTCCACTCGCTCTCTATGTCCGTTGATCAGCAGGTCCAAGAGTGCTATCACTCGCGCCACTTCGATGCTGTCGCCGGCCGGCACGCGGATCAGGCGAGCCACCCACCGCACGGAACGGGTTTGCCTGCAGGGGGAATTCTAGATTAGTAAGTAAGTAAGATGTAGCCTGTACTATTGTACATGTCCCACTAGCTGGGCAAAGGCTTTCTCTGAGAGAGAGAGAGAGAGAGCTTAATCACCACGCGTGCTCAATGCGGGTTGGCGATTTTTGCGTTGAGGATTAGATTAGTACTTCAATAATACTGTATTGAACCTGGGTCTCTCGCTTCCGAGTCCAATTTTCTACCACTGGCCACCACCACTGGGCCTATGACTTTGTTTCTTTTCAAACTATAAATCATCTCATTACATCGATGCAAAAAGCCTTAGTTTTTTTTAATACTGTATACAGTTTTATCTTTAAATAAATGGTGTTTCTTCTTCTTTCTTTTCTAGGGTTCCATACCCGAAGGGTCCTAAACAGGACCCTATTACTCTGCCTCCACTGTCCGACCTTTTAAGGGCTGTAACTTTGGAACTGTAGCGTAGTAGATAGCCACTGGAGGCTGTTTAAATAATCTTATCTAATTAGGAAGCTAAATTTTTACTTGATAAACTGTTAAAAAAGATCATAAAACAGCAACAAGCTTACTACATAAGTGGAGAACCAACTACGTCCTGCAAATGATGTAACAGAAACAGCAGCAACTTTTTTAGTCTGACATTTATTTGACAGATCATATTAGAAATGCTCTTAACTCCAATGAAATAAAACACAACCTTGCCACATTCTTTCTTACCTGCACAAATGATGTAGCAGAAACAGCAGCTGCCTCAGATCCCTTGCATCGACGAGCGCCGCTGCCAACGCCCGCGCCCACCGCTGCAGCGCTGCAGCCAGCGCCGGCGGAGCGCTGTCAGCGACTTTCAGCTCTTTGAGGATGAGTGCGAGCGCCTCGCGGATGTTGCTCTTGTTGCTCTCTATTGTGTCAGCGATTAACTCTTCGATCTGGGGTGATAAGGGAATAGATAATTACAAAGTGGGCAGTGGGGTGGTCTCAAAACACTTGCGCGAACTTCAGATAAGATCCACTTTGTGTCGCGTACTAAGTAAGTGATAGTAGCTAGTGGGTCATGCAACATGTGCATGCATGACTGGCGGGGAAAAGCGTCTTTAATTCAGACTATGAATTGGCAGACATGGCTTAACGCATTTATTCAGGCATTTAATCCGTCGCCCGCCATCGCGCCACCTTCCTTTTGGGCATTTGAAAAATGACAATGGCAATAAAATATTTCTCGGGAGAGACTTACGCTAAGAACAGAGCGAATATCGGCCGTTCACGTCTTTACACGGCTTACTACACTGTCTCACTGTCTAGGCTACATAAGTCATATGAGGGCACATGACCGACGCCTTCCCCAGCCGCAACAGTCGCCGTGACCGAATCCGGTCGGATGGAATCATCATCATCATCATCATCACACTGTCTCACAGTGAATCTAACTGATTACCTGACAGTGCGCCAACAAGGCCAGATACTGATGGTGGCAGTAGGAGTCCTTAACGTTCCTTGCTAAGGACTCCAGACGCATCCTGGCCAGAGACAGCTGGCTGTTCTGCAGCTCGTAGAATGCCTGACAGTGTGCCAACTGATTACCTGACAGTGTGCCAACAAGGCCAGATGCTGATGGTGGCAGTAGGAGTTCTGAACGTCCCTTGCTAAGGACTCCAGCCGCAACCTGGCGAGAGGCAGCTAGCTCTTCTGCAGCTCGTAGATTTCCTGACAGTGTGGCAACTGATTACCTGACAGTGCGCCAACAAGGCCAGATGCTGGTGGTGGCAGTAGGAGTTCTGAACGTCCCTTGCTAAGGACTCCAGCCGCATCCTGGCGAGAGGCAGCTAGCTCTTCTGCAGCTCGTAGATTTCCTGACAGTGTGGCAACTGATTACCTGACAGTGCGCCAACAAGGCCAAATGCTGATGGTGGCAGTAGGAGTCCTGAACGTCCCTTGCTAACGACTCGAGCCGCATCCTGGCGAGAGGCAGCTGCCTCTTCTGCAGCTCGTAGATTGCCTGACAGTGTGCCAACTGATTACCTGACAGTGCGCCAACAAGGCCAGATGCTGGTGGTGGCAGTAGGAGTTCTGAACGTCCCTTGTTAAGGACTCCAGCCGCATCCTGGCCAGAGGCAGCTGGCTCTTCTGCAGCTCGTAGATTGCCTGACAGTGTGCCAACTGATTACCTGACAGTGCGCCAACAAGGCCAGATGCTGGTGGTGGCAGTAGGAGTCCTGAACGTCCCTTGCTAGGGACTCGAGCCGCATCCTGGCGAGAGGCAGCTGGGTCTTCTGCAGCTCGGCGTGCTCGTACTTCACGTGCAGGTCGACGGTGGTGCCGCACGCGCAGCGCTCCGACGCGTGCCCGCTACGCTTCTCCACCTGGGCGGAAACGAGTTGTGAAAAATAGGATGGAAGATGGACGATAGGGCCTTAGGGAGCAATGAAAGAAGTAATAAAAAACAGAAATCGCATACGATAAATCATGTTTTTTTTATTATTATTGAAATAACATATTTTTTTTACATATTTTCTTTTGTTTTTCTTCTCTCAATATTTGCATCTGCGATCGACTGTCGAGTCTTTATCAGATTGTTTGTTTAGGTGAGAATTTATTCGGGTGGCACTCCATTTTCCAAAATGGTGATACCAAAGCGCAACACTGCTGGCTTTAGAGGCGGTTTTAAATATGCAGCCACAAAAATATGGAATGACCTACCACCACCGCTCCGTAAATTTATGACCACAACGTCTTTTAAATTCCACTACCGCCGTATACTCTTGTGCGAGCAAAAAAAGTTATAAATTATTGGTTTTATACTGCAGATTATTATTTTTTTCAATGTTGATGTTTATTGGGATTTGTTTATTTATATTAATAATTTGTATGACATGACATTTAATTGCTCAGTTATCAGGGCCGTTGTTCTTTTTCTCTTTTAGATATTATGTTAATGATGAAAAAAAATGTTTCCATTTCAAAGTTAAATTATTGGTATTTTTTAGCTATGACATTAATGAATTATTCGAGATATTGTTTTATTATTATATTTTATTTTAATCTCATTTGATTTATTTAAATGCATGATTTTACTTAATTGAAATTAATTAATGCTTGTTATTTTTAAATTTTATTTTATTTTGTATTTGGCTTTACCCGCTAGTGTGTCTAAAATTATTGTGTGAATGGGACTGTTTGAAAACCAGCACTGTAGTTAGTCATATAACTACAGCAATAGCTGAAACAGCCCCATTTGCCACAACCGCGGATGATAATTATTGTTTGTGGCAATAAACCATTTCTAAATCTAAATCTAAATCTAATCATTGAGTGCCATCTCCAATGAGGTTTCGAGGATCAGCAATTCAGCGGCTTCTGTATTTACTTTCTTTCGTCAAGCGACAGGATATGCACTCTCTTTAGGCGTTTTGTGTTTGTGTCAACTTGTAGCAGATCTCTCGCTAGTTGGTTAGTGTGTACTTTCAGTCGCGCCTTGTATTTCTCGCTAAATGCGCTTACTTCTTCCTTGACAGTAGCCATTTTTTTACCATGGAAATTCCTAATAAAGTCTTGAAGTAAAATTATACAGAAGAGAAAATCAAAATAAAATATTCCAATACTAAACTACATCAAATAAAGTAGACAACTCGTGAGTCTTTGCCCAGCAGTAAAAATGTTACTCTACAGATTTTTTTATTCAGAACATTTAAGAATAAAGATTTATAAATGCTTAGGATGGGAATCCCATCCAGGCACGATTTCGCGAAATTATCGCGCGTTTTTATTGCATTGCAAAACCGCGCCTCTGAGGAATAAGCTCTGGGGGCTCCAAGATCCTTAAACCTTTAGGAGTCACCTCATGACCTCACCTTCCACAGCCGTGCCCGAGACTTCTCCTCCTCCCGGTATCCGCGCACGATCTCTCCGCGCACGCGCTCCACCGCCTTCAGAGAGCATCTGATGAGGTTGTACAACTTTATTTGTTTGTCACATCTACCAATAAGACTCAGCATCACAGGCGCGTTAGACTGTGTCTGCTGTAAAAGCAACTGAGTAAGGGGAACAACAAGTCATAATAGCTTTGTATTTGTGAAAACACGAAATCGAAAAAGACGCAAGTCTGATGCTAAAATATGAGTTTGTTGTAGGAATTGAATGATGGTGAGAATAAAGGATGAAGTGTAGATATATTTTAGTAGATACTTGATACAACTGACTGTGCCGGAAATCAGAGTTATCGTAGGTAGTCACAACTACTACAGATATACAGATAAACATTAATAAATAAGTACACCAGACTGTTGCTAAAAATGCTGAACCACAAGGTAGGACAACAAATATAGATTTTGAGGGTATTGGGTACTTACCAACCAGTATTACCCTGATTCAGACTTACCTAAGAGTGGACAACAAGTCCACAAGAGGATGTTCCGGCCCACTCATGGGTCCCGCTTCCACAAAAGCCTCCTCTCTCTCACTCATTGCACGGACCTCAGACATCTCAGCGCCACCAAACAATCTTGCTGCTTCTTCCAATGGCATACACTGTAGTTTAGGTTTATTTTCACTTGCTATAGTATGAACTAAGTTTGGATGGAATATTTGTTCCTCACAAGGCTCATCGAACATTGGAGCTGAAGGACAAGCATCTTGAACTGAGCCTTCAGTTTCAATTTGGGCTTCAATGCTAGGCTCCAAAGGTACATTTTCTTTTAATGCAGTTTCAGGACTACTGTTAAGTTCATACTGTGATAGGTTGTCTGCAGCTGTAATCAGGTCTTTAGCACCCAGTTTAGAAGATACATTTTCTTTTAATCTGGGAGCAACTTCAGGACTGCTGTTTAGTTCATAATGTGACAAGTCAGGTGAAGTTATTCTATCATTTGATATGATGATTCTCTCTAGTTGTGTGCTTAAAACTTTGGTGGTCTCTTCTGCCTTTATAGTTTGAGAAGTTTTTGTAGTATTTGCAGTAGAGGATTGTGGGGATTGTTCTCTTGATTGGTCTTTATTTTCTTTAATCCCTGTCTCAACGGCTTCTTTGGGTTTGGCTTCTATTTCACAAGGAATAATATGGTCCTTAGCAATGGAACTACTTCTTGACTCTTGTCTCACCACAGGCAATGGAGCTTCTGACTGGATTGGTGTGTCAGACTCTGGTTTCTCTTTTGGCTTCTTCTTTTTCTGCGAAAACAAACGGAAAACTACGTGTTGCAACTACGCAATACAAGATGAAACAAAGGTTTTGCAAATGGGAGCAATAAACGTACCTCTCGACGTTTCTCTTTCACCATAGTAGCCATTATGGTTTCCTTTCTTTAGCACAAATACCAAATAATCACTTAATCATAGCTTCACTTCTTTTAGCTGTATTATTTTAAAATAATTAGAAACAAATCTCGTAATATTTTGATAAATCAGCTGAAAACTGTCACAATGAAATGTCAAAAAACAAAACACAGAAATGAATAATGTTGCCAGCTTGTTGGCATATTGTCAGATTTAAGTAGTAGTAAATAAATATAAAGTTAGATGCCTCTATAACCCGTGTCATTAAAGAAAACATTTAGGATGAACTTCAAAACACTCGCCCTCTCGCTCTAATTAATACAGTCACAGCGAGACAACGCTAGGTTTTTAATTTCGTCCTAAATGTTTTCTTTAATGACACGGGTTACACACATTCAGGTGCGCCGCACAAGCCGCCGAGATGCAAGATGAGGGTTTCCTTACCAACCACTTTCCGAAAGCGAGGAAGCTATGGCTGGCAACATTATTTTTTTCTATGGCAGGGGATTTCGGCTTACGTCAAGCATTCAGCACAAATAATAACAAACCATAGCCCCCATTTTTACCTTAGACTCCCCCCTCCCTGTAGGGCAGTGGTTCCTAACCTTTTCAGTCTCGTCTCGTTATCCATTAGACCTTGTGAATTTGTGCTGAAAACGGCTTATTAGAGGTCAAAACTGCCATTATAGCAAGAAACTTTCACATATGGTCACACTGCAGAACAATGTTTTGGCTGCGTTCATGCTAGTAGGGTAGAAAACGCGGAAAATTTTAAACGAACGAAGCGCTAACTTATTTTTGACGTTTGATTTGTTTACAAAATCTACACTATGTTTTCATGATTTTCATCGAATAAAGTGATTTGTGCCGAAATGCAGTCGTTTTCCATAAACGAAATCCCAGAATTCTCAAAGAAAGACCGCATTGTGGTTGTTGGCGTCATTGGAAAGTCCGCATATCGCTACCCGAACAAAACAACCCCACTTTTGCCATCAGCTGTCTGTGAAGAGGTAAATCAGTTTATTCGTACCTTCCGCCTTCCACCATTGATGACTAGCATGTTTTATTCATTCTACAGAATATACAGCTTGTCCGAATCTGAATATCTTCGCTTCACCATACCACGAAAAAAGAAAAAAACTAAACTTTTTTCTTCACTTTCAGAATGGCATCCAATGCTACTGGGACGAGCGCACCAGCATTCTCTACCTACATGCTACAACCTCCATGGATACAAAGCAGCTCACTGCCCTTGCAGATAAATTAGATGAAGAAAACAAATCTTCGGAAGATCTCGAGGCCGATGGCTCCCATTGGCTGGTGGCAGCTGGGGAGTTGGCGGCAGAGTCCTGTAGAGACTTGGCCCTGATCTTCCACCTCTGTCATATCGTAGTCCTGTCTTCGCCGACACAGATGTTTGATCTGGGATACTTGCAGCTCTTCAAAGCTATTGATGCTTACAGGTATTTCTTACTGAACTAACGTTTGAATTTTGAGTTGCTAGAAACTGTTAGCATCTTAGGATGCTGATAAATAGACAGGGGTAAATCACAGTGGTCAGTAGCCACAGAATAAAAATAACTTGTTTTTGCGGTGCAAATGAGCAGAGAAAAGACGCTCTTTTCAATCTTTCAATTGGTCCACATGAAGGAAGAGGCAGGCTTACAGCTTGAGATGAAGGCGCAAAATCGGCCAGATTGGAAAACTGTTTTGATGTCCCTATGTCCCTGATAACAGATAATATGATGAATTTGTTATTATTATTATTAATTAATACACTGGCAGCTTAAAGCTGATGCCTGTACATCACTTTAGTGCCCTTTTTCATGTTTATCGAGTCAGTTTCTTTTAGAGTTCACTGAAGGGGCACTGATTCCCGACTCAGGTAGTTCATTCCAAGCATTAACAACACCGTTCGGCATTTGTCCACATGAACACAACATTCTTCTATTTC
Source organism: Zelleria hepariella (assembly GCA_949319315.1). Taxonomy (NCBI): domain Eukaryota; kingdom Metazoa; phylum Arthropoda; class Insecta; order Lepidoptera; family Yponomeutidae; genus Zelleria; species Zelleria hepariella. The sequence continues at coordinate 16,507 of CASGHI010000015.1, forward strand.
AGAACTGAGCTGTTACCGCAGACCACAGACGCGCTAACTGCCTGCAACCTTGGCGGCACATGGGAGTCCCACAGTCGCTCATGCTGCCCCCGCCTGCTGCTGCATTGCCGCAGGGCTCCCGGTCCGCTGAGGAAGAACCCGGCTGCGTTGAAGCGCTTGGAGCACGCAATAGAGGACCAGCTCTACTTTATATTGAGGAAGGCGAGGATTATTACCAATGTTTGGTTAGTGATGTTTCGTAACATTTAGCTATAAGATGCAGAAGTTTTAGTTAAGCTTTTTTTAGTTAGCATATTTATTCTAATAAAGTTTTTTTCACGAAAAAAAAAAAAAAAAGAAGACCTTAAATAATATAGGTACATTTTTAAGAAATGAATGTGTCAGAAATCAATATCGTGGTAAAGTTCTTCAAGCATAGAAAGTGGCGCCCAGAGCAATAGGGAACTAATCGTCTCTAATCTGTGGTGTTGCTTTGACAATGACAAAATACAGGGTGTTGTTTTGGTTAGTGACACCCTCAGGGAAGATAGTTTTAGTAACTTTTTCACTTAAACTTTCGTAAGCACTGCACATTTTGTATTTCGTAAACGGTTAAACTTACTTGTATTATGTCGGTTTAGCCGACTAGTCGGAAACCGAACTAGAAGCGAAACTAGTCGGCTACACCGACATAATACAAGTAAGTTTAACCGTTTACGAAATACAAAAAGTTTTAGTAACGCTTGAAACTAAAAATAAGTTTTTTGTCGTAAAAATAAGTCGTGGGTAGACTTGAACCTCACAGTTAAGGCGTAGGGGAAGACACAACTAGCGACGCCAATAAAAAAAAAAAGCATATCTTCTTTTTGGATGCGTTTTGTGCTACAAACGAGTTGTTAATTAATAAGAATCCCTAGGCTTGACTATTTTTAGGACCTAAGCTCTAGATACTAGATCCTAGAACCTACAAAAAAATCTCGCCAAAAACTTTCATTCGCAGCTCTAGTGGTGCCTATACCTGGGCCTTAATAATCAACAATACATCACTGTAACTTAAGGTGGGAAGATAGCAACGTGGCGGGAAATTCAAAATTTTCACAGTTTTTTACATTTTTTAGCTAAACTGAGCTATTTTTGTTCAGCGAGTTTTCGTTATTGTTGTTTTGTTGTTTACAATAATGAAAAGAATACTATGTTATTGCCGCGAACGAAAAATCGCTGAACAATAATACTAGCTCAGTTTAGCTACAAAATGTTAAAAACTGAAAATTTTGAATTTCCCGCCACGTTGCTATCGTTGGTATAGGTGCTGGGCAAGCCTACTCCATCTAAAACAATGTCCCAGGCACTGCAGCGCCGAGTGGTCTCGTCACCCATCTAGTGTGAGTGAAGGTGCCACTGGACGCTGCGCTGTATAAATCATCTCATTACGTAGATGCAAAGGCCTTAGTTTTTGCTATCGTCCAACCTTAAACCGAACACTTCGCAACCAATTCCAGCGCAAAATCCCTCTTCGCCATCCCGAAGAACGAAGAGTTCGTGTACATCGACGCGGATCCAGGGGCGGACTCAGCGCGTGACGTCAGCGCCCTGGTGCGGGGCCTCGTGGCCCTCTGCTCGGGGGGTCCAGCCCCTGCGGCCCCGGAGCGGCCCACGTTCAAGCAGTTCCTGAACGCACATGTTGAGCTGGCCTTCGGAGATGGCTTCGATGACAACGTTGGAAAGTACGCTATGAGCACATCTTTCTTTGAGGTGAGTAGTTTTTTTTTATACAAGGTGTTACAAAAGATGCTAACTCTTTTTAGAAGGTAATAGCACCCGGTGATAGGGATCACAACCTAAATATTTTTTTTTGTACATGACGTTCCATTGATTTTTAAATTAATAAAATGTGAACGCTGTGACGGGAGAAAAGTATTTTTTTAATATTGTTTTCATTGACTTTCACAATGTTTTAACAACTCAAAGCTATGCAAATGTACCTACACACACTAAAATATTTAAATTTTAGGTAATATAAAAAAGTTATGAAAAAATTTCACCTTTGAGGTTTTAATAAAAATTGTTTTTGCAACTTTTTTTTACAGAAATGTCATTCTGTTGACCAGTAAGTTAGACCCTGTAAAAAGATTTAGGTACTTTTGTAACACGTATGTAGCCCGCAAATACACAGTATCCCCACCCTGAAAAATAGATTCGCCAGCAGGACATCCGAAAGGCTCACTGGATGCATTTTCTCAGACAGACATTTAAACAGACAAGTGAATGGCCCACTGTTGCAAACAGATTGCCAAGTTACGGAATACAGAAATATATATGTAGCCCGTACAATTGTACATGTCCCACTAGCTGGGCATAGGCCTTCTCTCAGAGAGAGAGTGCGAGCATAATGCCTCATACGCTCAGCTTTTGAAATATATGCATAAATGTACGTGTAGGTGGTCGGGGCTGGTCGCGCGATTGAAAGAGGAATAATGAATCGAACTGGCACTTTAATTTTGGAAATTACACGGAAAAATATACATGAGGCGGCCGCAATGGCGGCTCGGTGGTTAGCAGAAGAACATTACAGTGTTGCTACTTATTAGCTACAAAATCAGTGCAAATTCAGTGAACACTTTCAAAAACTCACTGGACAAATATATAAAAAATAAACAAGTGCAGTGATATACACGCATCAGCTTGAAGCTGCTAGAGTATAATAAATAATAATAAGTCTCAATCAAACAGAAAATGGCTTTCCAATTAAATTCCAGGGAGAGCAGTCCAACCTTTCACACCTTCTGTACATGGACGACATAAAATTATACAGTGATAACAAAGACGGTCTCCATAAGTTATCAGAAATAACAGAAACTTTCTCCCGAGACATTAATATGCAGTTTGGTATTGATAAATGTAAAATTCTAACTGTTACTCGCGGTAAAATAGAAGCTAACAGCTATATTCTTGAGACCGGAGAGCAGATTGAGCACATGGAGCAAGGAGACTCATACAAGTATCTCGGATTTCAACAGTCACAGCAAATTCAACAGAAACTGACAAAAAAGAAACTAACAAAACAATTTCAGATCAGACTAAATCAAATTCTCAAGACACAATTAAATTCTCGCAACATAATAAAAGCAATAAACACCTACGCAATACCCATACTCACATACTCATTCGGAATAATAAAGTGGTCACAAACCGATCTTAAAAAATTACAGACGACAATAAACACAACTTTAACTAAACACCGCAAACATCACCCTAAATCCTGTGTGCAAAGACTCACACTGCCACGCGAAGAAGGAGGAAGAGGGCTCATCGATATACAAAACCTCCACAATAAACAGGTAAAAACTCTCAGACACTTCTTCCACCAACGGGCACAAAACTCACAACTGCATAAAGCCACAGTCCACGCAGACACGCATTTTACCCCACTCAACTTACATACAACTGACACTCAACCTAACGAGACTACTACTGATATGAGACAGAAAATAACCACTTGGCAACAAAAGTCTCTACATGGAAGGCACCGCAACGATCTGACTCAGCCACATGTCGACATTACTGCATCGAACGCATGGCTGAAACGAGGAGAGTTGTTCCCTGAAACAGAGGCTTTCATGACTGCAATCCAAGATCAGGTTATAGCCACCAGGAACTACCAGAAGCATATAATGAGGCTACCTAACATCACAGACGTCTGCAGACATTGCCACAGTGCTTCCGAGACGATACAACACATTACCGGTGCTTGCAAGTCTATCGTCCAAACAGATTATAAGCACAGACATGATCAGGTAGCTTCTATAATTCACCAACGCCTCGCCCATAAACACAAATTTATCTCTAATCAAATACCGTACTACAAATATAAACCAAACACCATATTAGAAAACAATAACTTAAAAATGTACTGGGACAGAACAATAATAACAGACAAAACAATTCATTACAATAGACCAGATATAACCATCCACGACAAAGCCAGGAAAACCGCGTACCTAATAGATATTGCTATACCAAACACCCATAACATTCAATCCACCATTAACGACAAACTTAGCAAATACACGGACCTGGCAATAGAACTGAAAACACAATGGCGAGTGAATACAGTCAAAATAGTTCCAATAGTCTTGTCCACTACAGGAGTCATCCCCAAGACACTTCACAACAGTCTCAAATCAATTAACATTCCCTCCACTATCATCCCATATCTACAGAAAGCCACAATTCTTAATACTTGCCGGATTGTAAGAAAATTTCTTTCTACTGACGTAATACAGTAGGTAGGTAAATAAATAGCACTTGGCTTAGGCCCGTGCTATTTATTAGAAACCTTTTTATCTTAAATAAAAAGAGAAAAACAAATGTAAAAACAAATAATAATAATAATAAAAATCTACAGTGTTGACATCCAAAAAAAATACATAAACTACCAACTGAGCACGTCGCTAACAGTACGTAAATTGAAGTCATAGGTACAGGCCCGCACCGGGTATCGAACCTGGGTCTCTCGCTTCCGAGTCCATCGTTCTTACCACTAGGCCACCACCGCTCCAGTAGTATCTCGAGTAGTACATATTTGAAAGAAATGAAATGATGTCCAACTGGAACACGAAAGAGAGGGCGCCCGAAAACTACCTGGCGTCGATCAGTACAACAGGAGGCTAACAGTCTCGGAATGAGCATATCCGAGCTTGAGCGCTCGCAAAATCGGCCAGATTGGAAAACTGTTTTGAGAGCCCTAACAGGAACTGATGATGATGATGAGTATTTGAAAGAGCGAGCGAAGTTCTCCGAGTCTACTGGAAGAACCCGGCGTTCGTATGTTTGTTTATGTATGTATTAATATTCGTTCGCCGATAACTCGAGCATGTATCGTTGATCAGAAAGTCATCTAAGTAAGTCAAATATATTTGTTTACAAATATAACTTGAGCCAAACATGAGTCAAGGTCCTTGACTCATGTTTGGCTCAAGCGAAAACTTCTGTAACTCCTTGACTCAAGGAGTTGCCGAGATATGGAGTCGCGAGTTCACAGTTCGGGGCAAACTACTAGTATTAATGGATTTGTTTAATACCTCATCATCCCACCTCATATGTATGAGGCATTATACCCTCAACGTAAAAATCGCCAACCCGCATTGAGCACGCGTGGTGATTAAGCTCGAACTCTCTCTCTGAGAGAAGGCCTTTGCCCAGCTAGTGGGACATGTACAATTGTACAGGCAACATTTTACTTTCTTTTTCTTACATCCCACCTCTGCCCACTTGCGTCACCCACGGTATCTCGCTGTGAGTATCAAAGGACTCTCCGCCACTCAATCTGTCTCGGGTCTTCTCACCGATCGTCGTCCAGTTCTCTGTCCCTGTCAAGGCAAGCTTCCCGCCTCGCCAGGTGTCCTGCCCATTTCAAGTGGCTCGATATTCGATCACCAATGTAGCACACAGACTTTAGTCTAACTGCCTACCTCACCGCGCGAGCTTCAACGCTATACCAAATACACTGACGGCTATGCCTACGTCATAGCGCTAACCGGATTGGTTCATTTCAATTTGCTTGCGCTCGTAGTACTAAGTGCGATGTTACTTTTTGTATAATAATAGGGACTTTTGTAAATAAATTCGTTCATTACTTCTCGCCTAAAAAGAGTTTTATTTAACTACTAGCTACAGTCTCCCAAGTCTCAACACCAACATCGACGACCTTCGACTGCTAGACTGGAACGCTGAGTTGGCATGTTGCGGAAAGCAGCCCGTATTGCAAATACTATAAATGAAGTGTCTCACAAGTCACAACCAACCCTTATACCTTGCCAAGCCCGTTCCCCGAAGCCTGGTTGATTCCACGACCGCCAACGACGACCTCTGACCTCGGTCCCCCCAGTGTAGACCACCGGCCGGAAGGCCACCCAATGACCTGTTCGTAGCCACGGATAGCGGAAGATCCCTCGGGAAGAGGGCCACGCCCTGACCCCGACCCTCCACTTCCATTGCGGGAAGTGTGAGAAGACCGCTTGATGAACCCTTGCACTGCCATTCCAGCTGCCAAGCGCTATGTCGTGGCGCACCGCGGCGACTGCGCTGGCTCCGATCTACCTGCAGACACCGATCACAGAGGCGGGCGCCCTGCACGACGCGCTAGCCACTGACGTACGCTTCTCACAGGCACGCTGCGCTAAGGTGAGGCGAGGATCACATTTCATTTCATTTTCATTAAGCATCTAAAACTCATTCCTGCGAAAAATTTGGACCCACCAAGGGAGAAGACGGCACCTTTAGGATCCGGAAAAACGTCGAGCTTGAAAACCTCATGGCCGAGCCCAACATAATCGGAGGTCTGCAAGACGGCTGGCTCGGTCACGTAGAAATAATGGGAAAGGAACGGGCAGCTAAAACAGCATACGAAGGGCAACCTTTTGGACGTCGACCAGTTGGTCGTCCCAAGTATCGCTGCATTGACGAAGTCTCAAAGGACTTGCGCGAACTCCAGGTGGAAGATTGGGAGAGAAGTGGCGCAGGACAGAGAGAGAGATGGCGTCTTTTGGTTGCGGAGGCAAAGATCCACTTCTCTCGACTTATATCGATCCACATAGTCTGCTATTTCCAGCTTCACAGCGATCATTTGATCAAGTTTACTGGTGGAATAAAAACAATGATTTCTTATAACATTTTCAGGTGCTGCCCATTGCACAAGCTTCTTATTCGGAAGGCTTACCAGCTCATTACTCAAGTCAACACCATGCACATAAGGTAATATTTTCTTGTTTCTTAACCTATAAAAAGACCTTCTCGTACCGAGCGCACACACTTACTTTGGCACGGTTACCAAGAAGTTACGAGTTCATTTCCTGTGAAAATTTTCAATTTCACAATATCTAAAAACAAAACTGCAAAGAAAAATACAGGGCCTTCGAAAACCTGGCCGCCCAAAAACATCATGGCTCCAAAATCTCGAAGCATGGTTCAACGCCAGCCACACAGAATTCTTCCGAGCCGCAACTACACGGGCCCAGAAGATGGCACCAAAAGAAGAAGAAAAACAAAAGTGTTTAATAGTACATTACTGCTGCGGTCTGTAATGGGTGCGTTGCTGGCTGCCGCGCTGTTGATGGCCGACGGCGCAGCGTAGCGAGCTCCAGGCCAACACAGGGCGGCCAGCATTGCAGGCCTTGATGGACAAGCTGGAATGAAGCGTTTATAGCGCGGACAACAAGGACTGCACTGATGACCAAACTTGAGGACCGAGAGCGTAGCTAAGCTAAGCACGAGGTCATCATAGCGTGGCCAGCACTCATTGCAGACCAAGGCTTGTATAGGGCTTTACTCAAATAATGCGAGTAATTAAAATATAGGTACCGTCACGAGTTATGAGCGCTGACCTTGAACGCACAGAAGTCATTTTGTATGGCTGGAATTGCAGGCAGAAGGCGATTGTATGCGCAGATAACCCCCACCACTTTCGTCCAGCGCTCATAACTCGTGACGCTACCTGTATTTTACGTTCTGTTTGTCCCCAGTTATAGATACATACTGTTACGTACATTTGTGAATTTGTAGTAGCAATACCACTCGCTGACGGTGAAGGAAAAACATCGTAAGGAAACCTGAGCGTATGAGGCATTATACCCTCAACGCAAAAATCGCCAACCCGCATTGAGCACGCGTGGTGATTAAGCTCGAACTCTCTCTCTGAGAGAAGGCCTTTGCCCAGCTAGTGGGACATGTACAATTGTACAGGCTACATCTTACTTTTTTGTCCCCAGTTAAGCGTGGCCCTCGGAGTGCTAGCCACAATGGCGCGCGGTCCCCTGGGTGCGGCGGCGCGCGCGCGGCTCAAGGCGGCCTGCGAGGGCACGTGGCGCGCGCGCAGACTGTGTGAGGCTCGCTCGCTCACCGGTCACCCGTGTCAGGAGCCCGACCAGTGAGTATACAGTGCTAGCCACAATGGCGCGCGGTCCCCTGGGAGCGGCGGCGCGCGCGCGGCTCAAGGCGGCCTGCGAGGGCACGTGGCGCGCGCGCAGACTGTGTGAGGCTCGCTCGCTCACCGGTCACCCGTGTCAGGAGCCCGACCAGTGAGTATACAGTGCTAGCCACAATGGCGCGCGGTCCCCTGGGAGCGGCGGCGCGCGCGCGGCTCAAGGCGGCCTGCGAGGGCACGTGGCGCGCGCGCAGACTGTGTGAGGCTCGCTCGCTCACCGGTCACCCGTGTCAGGAGCCCGACCAGTGAGTATACAGTGCTAGCCACAATGGCGCGCGGTCCCCTGGGAGCGGCGGCGCGCGCGCGGCTCAAGGCGGCCTGCGAGGGCACGTGGCGCGCGCGCAGACTGTGTGAGGCTCGCTCGCTCACCGGTCACCCGTGTCAGGAGCCCGACCAGTGAGTATACAGTGCTAGCCACAATGGCGCGCGGTCCCCTGGGAGCGGCGGCGCGCGCGCGGCTCAAGGCGGCCTGCGAGGGCACGTGGCGCGCGCGCAGACTGTGTGAGGCTCGCTCGCTCACCGGTCACCCGTGTCAGGAGCCCGACCAGTGAGTATACAGTGCTAGCCACAATGGCGCGCGGTCCCCTGGGCGCGGCGGCGCGCGCGCGGCTCAAGGCGGCCTGCGAGGGCACGTGGCGCGAATTAAATAATTGGGAACGCAGGACTTTAAAAAAAGGAAATTTATTCAAAGAAACAGAGTGGCTTACGATCAACAAGACAATATTAATTATTCTAAAGTGCTACCTATATTTATAACCTACATGTTAACACGTCAGCAGTTTAACAGTGACGTCTGCCCTACTTAGGGTTTAACTGCTGACAAATGCCAATTTGATGGGTGGGCCGCCCTTAACACCTCCCCCCTTAAGAGCGAAATTATCCGAAGGTGAAGAATTCGGTTTCGGAGAATTTCGTTTTATACAATTTGTATATAGCTTGAATTTACTTATTAGCAATAACACAATAATCAATAGAATTATAAAATAAAGTACAATGGTCCAAACACTTATGTTTTTTACAATATAGATAAAATCGTTAGAGCTACTTTCACTGACACTAAATTTTGCACTGTTTAAAATTTCTTTTATGTCACTAAAGTCAACATTTCTCAGATTCACATGTTTTTCTTCTTGCTTGATGGCGTGACGGATCTCTGGTAACTGGACGAACGGGATCTGAAGACTGATGATCGAGGCGTTTGTTGGTGTGTTTATGAACACTTCTCTTATTTGAGTTCGGCATTGTTGACTTGGCCATAGGAGGAAGGTTCCTTGGACCTTGTGTTTGTGCACCTCTTCATCACAGTGTTCCGTAATAATTAGGCCATTTTCCGAGTATATGAGCCAGCAGTTTCCAATTATCTTTTGGATTTTCTCCTCTTCCAGATGTATCGGGTTTTGGTGGCATCTGGGGTAACTACCCTGTAGTGTCATGATCTGTTCGATGCAGGTTTCACTAGCATACAGTGCGAGGTCATCTCTCGAACACAGGAACTTGTTGTCCTCGATCTCGGTGCAAGGGTTTACTACGGGCCTGTATTTCAATCTATTCACCATAAGGTAGGGATGTTCAGGAATGATGGTAAAGGTTTTTTTGGATACGGGATAATATACTGGGATAGGAATAATTTTATAATATGTATACGTGTTTGGTTCTATCAACGGTACTTCTAATACAAAAACTAAACTATCCTTATCTATATAAGACTTTAAAATAATATTATGTTCTATTTTAACTAAATTTTCCCCACTAACCGGGTAAATTAAAAAAGGATGTTTCTCGACTTCCTTTAGTATGTGAATAAGTTCTGTAGAATTAATTATAGACTGGTGTAAAGTATGTAATTTGCTGAAGGCAATGGCTGTCTCAGTTTCCTGTATAAAATCATAAATAGTCCGAAAGTTATTCAAAATTTGATAAAGATTATTCATTAGAGAGATAATTTTATCCCGTTCTGACTCTGTTTTCAAAAGCGATTCGATTTCTATAGTTTTGTTATTTATATACTTAATGTTTGAGTTCATACCATCTGATTGATTAGCGAATTTGTCCAAAGCGTTAACCATTAAAGATACTTTACGTTCTACTGAATGTTCTTCGCTTTTAAGCTGGCTTATTTCAAAGTTATAACGATATGCGTCTTCCTCATCTAGGTTACCAGAAATAACTTTAACTAATGAACCTAAAGGACTAAAAAGTGCTCTTTTTACCCTTGATGAAGGTAAAATCTGATTAATTCTATTTCTTATTTGATCTACAAATAATTCGATTTGCTTACACAAACTTCCTAGCTCACTTTTATACTTATTATTATCAGATACTATAACATTTAGCTTATTATACTGTTGAAAATTACTATCTACTTGACTTACTAACGTTTTTAAATCTAATGTTTTAAAAATCGTCCATGTATTACTCCTCATCACTGCCGTCCCAAGTTTAATCGGTGCTATTCCCGGATTCTGGTTGAGGTTTTGAAGTTCCAGGCTGCGGATCGGGTCGATCAGTACCAGCAGTACTAGGCTTAATCTGTGGAGGACGTTTAATATTCTTAATCGCTACTCTTGTTTTTCTTTTCTTTAATTCTACTGGAATAATATTCCTAGATGGTTGACCTATAACCTTGGCTTTTTCGAAACGAGGGAGGTCCTTCGCTTTCCTCGTTCTAGTGTTTTTCATGAAGATATCGTCTCCTTCTTTAATTTGAGGTGGTTCTTCACCTCCTCTTTTTTCCCTAACTTTGACTTTGTCCTCTTGGAGCTTTTCCGCCACATATTCGTATAACACTTTTAGCCTTTTTCTATGATCTTGAAGCAGCTTTTGCATCAGATTTCTCTCCCTATCGATATCAAAAACGTTACTAGAATCAGTATTTCCAAAAACGATTTCAAAAGGGGTGAAACTGGTAGCAGAATGGATCGAGTTGTTATACGCCATTATTGCGTAAGTCATAACGGATGCGGCATCAAGTTCATTTTTCTCATATTTGGCTAAACGGTAAATCTCGATTATCGTTGAGTGGAAACGCTCCACTATTGACATTGAACTAGGATTGTTAGGAGTGCCGATGTGCAACTCAATTTTGTATAAGTTCAAAAGTTCTTTGATCAGATCGTTGTTAAATTCTGTTCCCGAATCGCCGTTTATTTTCTTAGGTAGACCATACATGCTGAAATATTTGATTAAAGCTTGTACAACCTCCGGTGTACTACGATTTGGGATATTAATAGCCTGGCCTAGCTTACTAAAAGCATCGACTATCGTTAAATAGTATTTATTTTCGATGAATAGAAGATCCATGAAAACTTCCTGAAAGGGTGAGTTTTGACTTTGGGTCAGCTGTATACTGGGTTTTATGGGTTTTCTTTCGTACTTCATTCTTTTGCACTGTTCACATGAGTTAATTATAGCTGTCACGGTTTCTTTCATGCTTGGCCACCAATAGTGACGCTTCAATTTTGTCAATGTTTCGTTTATGCCCCTATGGCATGTTTTCCCATCGTGGTATTTTAAGGTAACATACCGTTGATCTTCTTCTGATTCTGACAAATTAACCATTCGTTCCGTGCATTCTGTCAAATTCAACGTCCCTTTCTTGTATAATCTTGTGATTACTCTTGTGAACGTTGCCCTAAATCTTGGGTCCTCAAAATAAATGAAATACTTGAATTTCGTATCCACGTACTCTTTGAAAAAATCTTTTACTAATCTTTCATTATTAACAGGTAAAAATACTTCCAAAATTCGCTGTTTATTGTTAGAGATGTTGTTAACGGAGAGTTTATCCTTAAACCAAGTCTGAACAAGTATCTGTTTTGGTTTACTGTCTATCGCTTCATTCAAAATGGGGATTCCTTCGTGTTCCCTGTTTGAGATTGAGTTAGCAGTTGCTCCGTCCTCTGAATCTGAAATCTCTATAATCTGTATTTTCTCGCTTTCGGAATCTGAAATTTCTAGTACTTGTGTTTTGCCGCTATCGGAATCTGAAATTTCCATCATTTCCGGTTGTGGTTTACGACTTCGTGTATTCACAAAGTTCCTTTCTAACTCATTTCGTATCTCTTGAATGCGGTCCTCGTCTGCATCTACATTTACTAATATAGAGTCTAGATCATCTTCTATCGCGTTAATCCTCACTCGTGAAAGAGCATCAGCATTTGTGTTTTGCTGTCCTTTCTTGTACCTAATCTCAAAATCATACTCTTCCAACCTTAAGCGCCAGCGTGTCAGTTTACTATTCGGTTCTTTGAGGGAGTACAACCAAGCCAAGGGTCTATGGTCGGTGTAAATCATAAACTTTTTACCGTAGAGGTACGGCCTAAAATGTTTTACTGCCCATATTACCGCCAAAAGCTCTTTTTCAATTGTGCTGTACCTACCTTCCGTCTCGCTCAAGGTTCTACTAGCGTATGCTATGGGTTTGTCCAAGCCTATGGTTCCCTGTGACAACACAGCTCCGATTGCGTAATTTGACGCATCGGTCGTTAAAATGAAGGATTTTTCAAAATCAGGAAACTGTAAAAGAGGTGCGTTGGTTAGCAGCTTTTTACAGGTTTCGAAACAGTTCATGTATTCTTCATCTATGACTATCTTTTTCCCTTTCTTCAGGCATGCTGTCATCGGTCTTGTGATTTTGGCAAAATCTTTAATAAACTTTCTGTAATACCCTATCAAACCTAGAAAGCTTTTGATTTCCGTAGTGGTTTTAGGTATTGGGTACTTTAAAACTGCTTCTATCTTATCGTTGTTTGGCTTAAGACCTTCGCTGGTGATTGTGTGCCCTAAGTATAATACTTCTTTTCTGAGAAAGTGGGACTTATCCAACTGAATTTTCAGGTTGGTTTGGCGGAATCTATCAAAGACTGCTTTTAATTTGTCTATGTGTTCCGGTAAGCTCTTTGAGAAAATTATGACGTCGTCAAGATAAACTAGGCAATGTAAGCCTTGCAACCCTCTGAGCACGTTGTCCATTGCTCGTTGGAATGTTGCAGGCGCTGTTTTCAGGCCAAATGGCATTCTGTTGAACTCATAATGCCCAAATGGTGTGCTGAAGGCAGTTTTGGGTTTATCTTCTTCTTCTACTTCTATTTGATGATATCCGCTCGCGAGGTCTAACGTTGTAAAATACATACTCTTTCCTAGCATATCAAAAAGGTCATTGATATTCGGTAACGGGTATTTATCATCAGTAGTGATGTCATTTATACGTCTGTAATCAACCACCATTCTCCACTTTTGTTCACCTGATGCGTCCATTTTCTTTGGGACCAAGTGAACCGGTGCGCTCCACGGCGAGTGTGACTCCTGCACAATATTATCTCGCAACATTTTTCCTACTTGTTTCTTAATTTCCTGAGTCTGAACAGGCGGTAATCTGTGAGCTTTTAAATTTATGGGGTCCTCGTTTTTGGTTCTGATATTATGTTTTACCTGATTGCTAAAAGATAATGGGATATCTTCACAATAAAATATATCTTTATATTCCCTGCATGTTTTCTCTATCATCATTCTTTCTTCCTCATTCATATGGCCTAGCCTGAGCTTATTTAAATTTTCGTCAAGTAATTTTTCTACGTCTTCGTTACTTTTTGAGTAATTCAGGTTAGTTGAGTTGACGTTCTGTGATTGTTGATGAAACAACTCTACATTGAAAGGCGATGTTACCGTTAAAGTCTGTTTTAGATCTGTTAAGTTTTGTATAACAGTGGTCGCGTAGCCGTTTGTGCAGTTCACAATGGCACCTGGCATGCGGACTCCATCAGAAAATTGCGTGAAGTCTAAAATGGCTTCGCCGCTCAACCGATTAACGGGTAGTTTTACTCTCATCTCGCATCGAGGAGGTAGGCTATACGTCTCTCTCGTGGGAGGTGAATAAATGATCGGAATTTTACTATAATCTGTAAACAAAGTTTGAGACTTCATGTCGATTTTAGCATTTAGTTGTTTCAGCAAATCACTACCTATTAGGCCATCATACCGTTCATCTACGGAATAAACGTAAAATTTGTGTTTTTGCTCGCTGTTGAAGATTTTCGGTAAATCAACGTAAGCTATCTCACTGTGCTTACTTGACGCATGAGTACTTATTACTTCGAACGGCTCGCTTTGCTTAGAACTTGCGTAATATTCGTTGGCCATTTTTGGACTAATGAATGATCGGGTGCTGCCCGTGTCTATCATAAAAACGGCTTTAAGTTCCGGAATGCGAATATGAGGCAGGTTCATAAGCTTATTACAATTCAATTTTATTCGTTCTCTATTGTCGAGGCGTTCATATGAAAATTTTCCACCGGCTCACTGTAAGGAACAGAATCTTGACACTGTTGTGAGTAACACGGTTGGAAATCACTATCATGTTCCGTGTAATTAACACGGCGTGAACTAGCTGTTCTCATCGTAACATCGGTATTCGAACCCGATGGCATGGGCGACGCCTGGTATTGCGTCATTTGCGCTGGCGCACTGTCCGTAAAGTGCTGACGCTGCGCATGCACCGGCGCTTGCGGTGACCTATTTACGCGCGGCATCGGATTGAAATTATTATTATTAAATCTATTATTAGATTGTTGCTGTCTATTATTTCTGTATTGAAATGAGTTGTTTGGCGAGTTATACGCAGTATTGGGCATTGAATTAAATGCATTATTTGGTGCTGATGCACTTGGTTGCTGTTGCGGGTTGTTATACCTTGGCGGGTTAACATGATTTGGACTGGGGCGATTGTTGAACGAATTACCAAACGAATTCGGTCCGTTTCTGTTTGTGTTAAATCGTGGACCGTTCTTCGCGTCGTAGACGGTTTGGAAGTTTTGCTCTTCCAACACGGTCTTCAAAGCGTCCTCCAAGGTGGTAACATTCCGCAACCGCACTAGCCTAACTAAATAAGCCGGCAAGTTAAAGAGAAAAACGTTCAGTGACAAACTGTCGTAAATATGGTGTTTAGCTTGGCGCAAACTCGCGTCATCAATCGTTTCACTAATTTTTGCGAACAATATACTTCTCAAATGTTGAACTCTATGGCAAAAATCGATGTAACTTTCGTTTCTATTTATTTTGGTTGACTCTAATTCCATTGCCAAACATTCTTCGGATCTTGGATCCCCGAAGTGTTGGCCTAAGAGTTGTTTTAACTCGTCCCATGTTTGAATTTGTTCCCGTTCCCCGACTAGTTTAGCGGCTTCCCCAGAAAGTCTACTGGTTATGACGTGGAACAAATATTCGTTTTGCAAGGGATCACCTTGGAAAGCGTGCAGAATGTATTCACATTTTTTAATAAAAAGTGGTAATAATCTTGTGTCCCCATCGAACACTGGAATAATTTTTAACATCTCCATAGGCACTCTCACAATATTCTCCATTTTATACGGGGAGAAAAAAAAAAAAAACTGCAAAAATACTAATTTACCTACTTATTACTGTTACTCAAGAAAAGTGGTATTCTCAAATAACGTCCCTATTTATACGATATTATTGTGGCGTTTTCTAAT
>CASGHI010000016.1:0-14383 GCA_949319315.1 Zelleria hepariella
TGCTTCTATGTCGCTATAGTTTTTAACTGACTTAAAAACGGAGGAGGTACTCAATTCGACCCGTAGGTAGGTATGTTTATTTTAATGTTTGTTACCTCAGAACTTTTTTGTAGGTGGACCGATTTGATGATTCTTTTTTTTTGTTTGAAAGCGTATACTTTTCCCTTTAGTACTAGAACTTCGGAGATGGAGAACAGAGCTGCAGATAACTTGGAATCAGTGCAGTACCTTAATAACAGTGTACCTTTTCGGTTGCCATATTATTCACGACACCGCTGGCTAGTCGGGTCAACATGGCTCTCAGCCTTGTACGACAAAATAAGTCGATTGGTCACCAGCTCTCCAGCTATTAAATCTATGCTCTTTGACATTTCAGTCCAAGTAGCAACTCTTGTTTCTTCAAAGAAGCAATTTGTGTCGGGAAAAATTCAATTTTGAAGAAGCGGCGGGCCAAGGGGAAAACTTTTCCTGGAAAATAAACGACAGCGATCCGACGATAATAAGGGACTTAGAAGTTCCGACGACTGCCGTTCCCTTGAACCGGGTTTACACTGAGGGAAGTATCATTACATATAGGCCCGGTTTCTGAGTTGAGAATTTTGCTAAGCAATTGGGTAAGTATCGTCCTGTCTCTGCAGATTTCTCACAAAAGAGCGTGACAGAGCGATACGTAAGAATGTGCTTTGTAAAATTCTCAACTCAGAAACCGGGCCTTACGGTGGTATACAAGAACGCTACTTAAATTCAGTTCAAACTAGAACGCTACTTAAACTCTGTTTAAACTCAGTTTAAGTAGAGTTTAGTAGTGTCGACTGTCGATAAAACAGTGCATGTTTTGATTTGAATATCCCTCCCTTCATATCAAAACATGCACTGTTTTATCGACAGTCTGAACTCTGTTTAAACTGAGTTTAAGTAGCGTTCTAGAATACCACCCATAGGCCCGGTTTCTGAATTGAGAATTTTACTAAGTAAATACTTAACTATCGTTCTGTCACGTTCTTTTGTGAGAAATCCGCAGAGGCAGAACGATGTTTAAGTAGTTGCTTAGCGAATTTCTCAAATCAGAAACCGGCAGTTAGTCTTAGTAGCGCTTCGAACCTTCTTCGGTAAGGCCAACCAAGGAAAATATAGTCACTCCAGAGTTACAGAGAACAACTAGTATGCCTATACCATGTAGGTACTCTCAAAACACTGATCCACCTCTCATGCATGACGCTCTGCGTACTCCAAATCCACTCAGCGTTGTGAGATACCTGTCACGTTCGTTGAGTCGGAAAGGTGGTGCCTCTCCGACTCAGAATGAAGAAGACGAATCGAATAAGAAAACCTGAATAAAACTTTCACAAATAAATTATATTCTATTCAAGCGATGCAAAAATCATCAATCCGCTGTGGACGCACATGGTGAGCCCAAACCTCTCTCTCTCTCTCCGAGAGAAAGAGCTCATGTTTTTTTCTAAAGACCATGAACGTGGACCAGCTCGCGGTTATATCGTGGTGTACTCAATATTTTTGGCCGTAAAAAATCCATCCTAATCTCTGGACAAAGGATATTAATCAAACAGTGACGCGACCCGCCTGAAAGTATTAAAATTGTGACAAATGGGATACCTACTGGGCAGGACGGCTTACGTAATGGTAATCGATAATGAATTTATGAGCCTGAAGTTTTGGGGAGGGACCGGTGTACTTTTCTGATCTCGTTTCTTCCAAAGGCTTAAAGAGTTCGCGCACAGCTGGCACAAAAAGAGAGGCAAAAGGCCGGACTAAAATCGCGTACGACGTATTCATGTGTTGTGTTGTCCAATGCCCATTCGGGCTGGCTTTTAATATTTAATTTATATTTATAATTAATATGTATAAATTAATTAAGGATATTTTTGTTACATGTAGGTATGTATTGTCTGTTATGTGCCCACCGTAACCGTAAGGTTGGTATGGGCCAAATAAAGAATTTAGGTGAACCAACCAGAATATTACAGAAGGTGAATCAATTATTAATTAAAAGCCCCTAATAAGTAATTTTTACAACAGCAATGCTACTTTCATACTTGATGAGTTGAGTATGTTTTACCGTAGTTGAACAGATTTTCGAACAGATCACGAGCTAGCCACCTAACAAACAGGAAAAAATTAGAAGTTAAAAACTAAAACCCGACTACTAAAAGGCTTAAAACAAGACCTGCTTATCCTTAAAATTGACTCATAGATAATTAATCGTAGTCGGAGGCCATCGGTTTATCAAATGCGAATGTGGTGTCCTCCGACTACGATTAATTATCTATGAGTCTATTTTAAGGATAAGCAAGTCTTGTTTTAAGCCTTTTAGTAGTCGGGTTTTAGTTTTTAACTTCTAATTTTTTTCTGAGCTTTTTAGTTACTTATTTTGGATGATCACCTAAAATAGAACCAAGAAGGGCAAAAAAAAAAAACACATTTTGGAATATTTTGTTCTGTTTGTTATGTTGACGCTACATGTGTTATACATTTTTGAAAAGTTCTTTTAAAGCCCTTTCATTTGATACCCATGACGATGGTATCCAATAATTTTTATTTTTAGGTCCACCACTCTAGGGCGCAGCACAGCCGCCATCTTGTTTTTTTTCAAAATTAAATTATCCTATGTTACCTGGGTAATTAAGACGAATCCAACGACACCTCATTTGTTGAAATCGGCCGAGTGGTTTAGGCTCTGCGAGGGAACAGATGAACACACAAACATACATACATACATACATACATAAATACATACATACATACATACATACGCTGCTAAAATCATAACCCTCCTTTTTGCTTCGCGTAGTCGGGTAAAAAATAGGTTCATGTGTTTGTAGGAGTCACGATGCCTCTGATAGACACACACATTTTCTACAAGGTGTTACAAAAGTACCTAACTCTTTTTACAGGGTAATTGCACCCGGTGATAGGGATCACACCCTAAATATTTTTTTTCTTTTATGATGTTCCGTTGATTATTACATTAATAAAATGTGAACGCTGTGGCGGGAGAAAAATATTTCTTAAATATTGTTTTCATTGACTTTCACAATGTTTTAACAACCCAAAGCTATGTAAATGCACCTACACACACAAACATATTTTAAAAGGGTTAATACCAAAAAACAAAAAAGTTATGTTTTTTTTTCAATTTTGAGGTTTTAAAATAAAAATAGTTTTTTTCAACTTTTTTTTACAGATTTTACATCCTGTTGACCACTAGGTTACACCCTGTAAAAAGAGTTAGGATGTTTTGTAACACGTTGTATAAGTCTGAAATCATAAAAAAATAACCTTCTGTCCTGTAAATTCTCTTTAAATTCGTAGAGACATGCTTTGATTTAATACCTTTAAATGTTTAATGTTTCAAGACACAGCTGGAGAGCTGGTGACCATTCGACTTATTTTATTGTACAAAGCTGGGAGTTGGTAGTCTGATAGAAAAAGGATAGAAAGCAATAGGTATCTCGTAAGCAAAACATAAGACAGCTGTCAAATTAAGGTAATGGAACAACATAAAAACGGTACATTTCAAAGCTGGCAAAGTAATCGAAGTAGATATAAAATTATAGTGAAAAGTTTACTCACAAAAAAATTGAAACTGATTTTTCTTTGACGCATTCTCTGTTGTAATCGCGGCATTTGAATAACCAAACTGAAATAACTATAAAAATGTTTTAACTATTTACATGCATCAAACACCCTCATTTTAACCGCTACTGGGCCTACATTAGTTGTGCATAGATAGCATCAAAAATCAAAACTTTGGCCCGGTTTCTGAATTGAGAAATTCGCTAAGCAAATGGGTAAGTATGTCCTGTCTCTGCAGATTTCTCACAAAAGAGCGTGACAGAACGATAGTTAAATATTTGCTTAGCAAAATTCTCAATTCAGAAACCGGGCCTATAAGTTTCAACCGGAGCCGACCTGCAAGACAATTTTTCCCAGACTCAGCGAAGTCTACTCCATCAGCCTACCAACTCCCAGCATTTTACGATAAAATAATTCGAATGGTCACCAGCTGGGGGTTGGTTTGTGGACTTTCTGTATTTGTATTGGAGGGAGCCCCGAAACGGTTTAATCGTCCAAAGTGGGTCAAAAGCGTTTAATAATGTAATAACTAATGTCGATCTTCTCTATAGATAGAAGGCCGATGCAAATAATCAATAGTCGTTCGTTACCAGTAGCTGTTACGGAAACAAAGGCACCAAATGTCGCGGTGCTACCAATAATTGACAAGTTAAAAACTCTTTTTACCCGACTACGTGAATCACAAAGGGGATGATGATTTTTGCTATGGATATTTATTTAGCGTAGGTATTTGCAAGTCAATACTTTACAGTCGGCCACGCGCTAGGATACCCCTTTTTGTTCAATTAGCGCCCTTATGCCGGGCGCGGTAAGAGCTGCCATGGGATATCTGTGACTATCACAGATACGCCAGCTCTCACCGCGCGTGGCATAAGCCAATCAAACAAATCCTAAGGCCCGGTTTCTGAGTTGATAATTTTGCTAAGCAAATGGGTAAGTATCGTCCTGTCTCTGCAGATTTCTCACAAAAGAGCGTGACAGAGTGATACGTAAGTATGTGCTTAGTCAAATTCTCTCTCGAAACCGGGCCTAAGTATCTGTTGAGGATTTCTGTTCTCCATCTCCGAAGTTCTTCATAAGATCTTCTACATTTTTAATGGGACCACATGGGAAGTGATTCAAACAAAAAAAAAAAATATATCACAATCGGTTCTCGTAGAAAAAAGTTCTGAGGTGCCTTCTCTTCTTCTGGATCGGTTCCTCAATTCTGAGGATCGCGTGACCATATACAGGGTGTTAAAAGATCGCCAACAAAGCGCGAAACCACGTATTGTCCTCATCATAAGGATCATTTTAACCCAAGGAACTATGCCTGGGAAATCAACGGTTTCCGAGATAATGAGGTTCAAAGTCAGACGTTTCCAATTTTTTTTTTTGCAAAAATGTGTTCAGTATCAAGTCCTTAACATTTCTTCTCAAGAAAATATATCAAAATTTTTTATATTTCTTACAAAAAACGACACTGAAATTGCAACCCGCAATGTATTCTCAACATCGGCACCTCGAGCGTAAGTAACCTAAGTTTATGTCATCGCTTGCGAAATATGAATTGTCTGCGTTAAACTTCCATTACGCGATAAAATATTTTCCAAAATTATAACCTAAAAAACCAAAATTATTTCCCAGCAATAATTTATCGAAAAAGTACTTTGTTTTGGTATCTATTATGCGTACCTTTCGGCTCTGTTGGCGGTCTTTTAACACCCTGTATAATGGTTCTCCACTCGTCATGGTCATGGGCGCGATGGGCTGGATGCTGGTGCTGGATGGATCTACCTCCTTAGGGCATCGGACCATCACATTGATGTTTTGCCTCTCGCCCGTCTGCCTTCCATCTGGCCCAAGTTTTTCCAGAGTATGACGTGGTGATCGCATAATATGCCCAAAAAAAGCTGAGGGCCCTCTGGCGACAGACTGAGGTACCTAACAAACATAAAAAAGCGGTGCTTTATTTGCCGTGTCCCGCTCTCAATTTAACTTTCATCATAATCTGGGCTGGCTGGAAGAAATTTCTTTAGAATTAAGTCCGCCCTCGTACATAATGTCTCACATCTCTGTTATTTAAGTTTATCTTTAAAGCTTTTTGCAATAAAGTGTAACAAACAAACAAAAAAACGTGTCGAATTAAGTACCTTCTCCTTTTTTGAACTCCATAAAGATTCTGACAAGTAGATAGGTACGTACTACTAGTCATATATCGCGTTACATACAGAAAATAAATAATGAGTCCTGTTTCCTTCAGGGCACGGGACTACAAAGCTTTATGTCGTAAGGCCCTGAAGTTTGCAGGCCTCTTGCCGAGAAGCCAGCCTTGCATCCGAGTGCGTGGGAATAGACTCGTATTGCAAAGTCAAAGTCAAATACCAAACGGGGTCGGAAAAACAACGTTTTAAGTAGATACTCGAAGTTGCCAAACTGGGGCTTGAGTCTGTAACGCAACGGTTACAGACTCAGGCCCCATTTCCATATGGTCCCATAAAAAATTGTGAGGATCTGATGAAGAACTTTGGAGAATAACAGTGTACCTACCTTTTCATCTGTGAATTAGTTTGTAATTTTTTTTTGTTAGATAATTATTGTAAAGCTTACTCTTTGACAAAATAACAGTATACAGGGCGTCCCACGGCTATGCCACATGGAGGGAAAGTACCTTAAATATTGTAGATGGAACATTTTACTGAAAGAAGACATTATTTTAATTTAAAAAAAAAATTAAATTTGCATTCATTGATATTGAAATCATTACATGGTTGAACCGGGAATAGAACCCGTTACATGAGAAAATTAATTACCCTGTAGTTTTATCATACCGATCGAAAGGCTTCATGATAAGGATTATTTCTTGCTAAATAACATAGTGTCAGAAATAAAAGGAAGACCATGAATTTTAACATTTACCTGGTAGTATGCAACAAATCGAGCCGTATCCGAGCCGAAAGACGCTTAAAAATTGTCCATCGCAATGCGGCTGGCTGATTAAAAAGAAATAATTCAAAAATGTGTTTCATTTTCATACTTTTATTCTTTTGTTACTGTGATTTTCATTGATAAATTGACTAATGTTGTATTAAAAATGTTAAAATTCATGGTCTTCCTTTTATTTGTGACACTATGTTATTTAGCAAAAAATTATCCTTATGATGAAGCCTTTCGATCGGTATGATAAAACTACAGGGTAAATATTTTTCTCATGTAACGGGTTCGATTCCCGGTTCAACCATGTAATTATTTAGATATCTATGAATGCAATTTAAATTCTTTTTTAAATTCAAATAATGTCTTCTTTCAGTAAAATGTTCCATCTACAATATTCAAGGTACTTTCCCTCCATGTGGCATAGCCGTGGGACGCCCTGTATAAGTAGAAGCTCACTATCGTGTTTAGCTGGAGGCTGCAAGACGTAGGAACACACGAGCCTTTTATTAGAAAGCCAATATTGCGCGTGGCGTACGTGGGTGTTTATTGGACTTTACACTCGTTGACACCCGCTTGACGTATATTGCGCTTTTTGCAAGGATGGATTCTACAGTGTGCACTCTAATTCGATAGTGGAACTTTAAGTAGGTTGTCTACTGATCAATACAAATAACTTGTACTAAGTGGCGAAAAAAACAAAGCGAAAAAAATATCAGCTGTTTCATACATTTGGCGCAGTATTGAGTCGACTTTTTGTATGGAACATGAGACATTTTTTTCGCTAATTTTTTTCGACACCTAGTATAAGTTGTTACGAAACTACTGGTTCGATTCCGAAATTCCGGAACCAGTTCCGGAATTAGAAAAAAGCATAAGATATAAAAAAAACAATAAATAGGCATTAAATTGTTATGTTAAATCAAATCTTTATTATAAAAACTAAATAAATCAATAAAACTCTTGACTAAGTTCAATTAAACAGCCTTCTATTAGGTTTTTTATGTCAACCCTTGTGCAATAGGAATTCTCCGCGTTACACTTCCACTGATAAAATATTTTCCAAAATTATAACCTAATAAAACAAAATAATTTCCCAGAAATAATTTTATTGAAAAAGTACTTTGTTTTGGTGTCTAGTATGCGTACCTTTCGGGTCTGTTGGCGGTCTTTTAACACCCTGTATATGTGAAATTGTGAATAAAAAATAACGCAGACTATGTTTTTTCAAATGTACTAAAAAAAGTGAGGTTATGATGTTTCCATGCTTTGACTTATTCAAGTTAATCTGTACCTACACTGTGGCATGATAAAACTTAACTTCAATCATTCTAAATTATTTCAAAATACAATTAATTAAATACGAAAGCCAATACTAAACATTTTCCCAAGAGTTTTGATTTATTTTGTGTAGCCTGAATGCACTCCCGAGCGAGAGCGGCGCTGCACTAGCGCCGCTGACTGGTTGGCGAAATGGTGAACAAATGAAACGCAAGCGTCGATGGCGGCGATTTGAATTCAAACTTCGCGTGCGGTACGGTGCATTTTGCAAGAGAGTACAAAATTTTTACTACAAATATGCAAATTTTATTATTGTGGTACCTTATCTTACAAATAATTTTATGAGTATCGGATTGCGATATTTACTTCAGTTCCGGAATTGTAATATTGTAAAAAATAATCCGAAATTCCGGAGTTACGAAATCTCGGAATTCCGGGATCCATGCCCTAACCGTGACGTCATCGAGACATAATTAAAATGATGCATCGGGAACGAAATGACTTGTTTCGAATTATTTTTAACCCGGTGTGTGTGTGTTAGAGAGAGGATGTGTGTGTTGTGTGTGTGACAATTGAAAACATTTTTACAAATAAACCATTAAAAATAGCAGTACAAATGGCGGTCTTATACAGGGTGGCCCTTTATTTAGTTGCAATGGACTGTACAAAAAAAAAATACTGCCCCACTCAAATTGGGCCATTGTGTATAATTCGGAACCCAAAGTTTTTTGTTCGAAAGTCCTTTATTGCCTTATTCAAAACTTTTGGCTATTATAAGAAACTAATTTCAATATTTTTTATGTTGGTTCAGTAGTTTGGATTTTACAACGTTTCAAAGATACAGTTTTATGACGTCACGCGAAGGTCTGCATACTGTTAGCGGTCATAGGAACAAAACATTTTAGCGCATAAAAACAAAACTACTGGACCAAAATAAAAAATATTGAAATTAGTTTCTCAATATTGTCTAAAGATAAGATTAAGCCAATAACGGACTTTCGAACAAAAAACTTTGGGTTCCGAATGAAGAATACCATCAAGTTTTGATTTTTATCTTACCATACACTCTAGTAAAAATGGAAACATTGGGTGCAAAAATTTTTTTGATACCTCTTATAGTTCTCGAGATATTTAATTTTAAACTACCTGTGCGACGGGCGCGCGGTCGTCAGCTGCTGTGACGTCACAAGTCAACACGCACCCGACACGTACACCGTAACACTCATTCAAAGGGCTGTATCTTTGGAGCCGTACTAGGTAACCAGTTGAAATTTTCAGAGATTGTGTTTTATTATGGTAGATTACCCAAGAAATAATAAAAATAAAAAAAATATTAAAAAATAAGAGGGGTCCCCATACAAAAAACGTTGTTTTATACTTTTTGCTCTATAGAAAAAACGGTAAGACATACAAGCAACAAACTTGGTATGATTATAGGGCTTACTCCATAGTATAACAAAATAATATAAAAACTGGCCAAGTGCGAGTCGGACTCGCGCACGAAGGGTTCCTTACCATCTATAAGGAAGGCAAAAAAATCACATTTGTTGTATGGGAGCCCCCTTAAATGTTAATTCTGTTTATTCTGTTTTTTAGTATTTGTTGTTATAGTGGCATTATAAATATGTACATCATCTGTGAAAATTTCAACTGTCTAACTATCAGGGTTCATGAGATACAGCCTGGTGACAGACGGGTGGACAGACGGACAGACAGACGGACAGACAGACGGACAGACAGACGGACAGACGGACAGACAGCGGAGTCTTAGTAATAGGGTCCCCTTCGGATACGAAACCCTAGAAACGGTCAAGCACGACTCGGACTCACGCGCCGAGGGTCCGTATAATCAGTTTCTTTTATTATATGGCGGTAGGAAACTCTCAGTGCGCGAGTTCTACTCGCACTTAGCCAGTTTTTTGTGTGTTTAGTCAGGTCATTTTTCATTTTTCAAAGCCGTCATCCATAGCTAAGTATGAATATATTATTTAAAGTACAAACCCGTGCTAGGGAATATTTTAAACAGAGCTTGCGGCTTTAAAACCTGTCCCTAGCGAATTTTTAACGGTATACATAAGTAATATTATATTAAACCACTACTGTAACACTGACTAAACACACAAAAAAACTGACCAAGTGCGAGTCGAACTCGCGTACTGAGAGTTCCGTACAAACATACAATAAAAAAAACTGGTTATACGGACCCTCGGCGCGTGAGTCCGAGTTGCACTTGACCGTTTTTTATATTTTTTTCATATACTATGGAGTAAGTCCTATAATCATACCAAGTTTGATGCTCGTATGTCTTACCGTTTTTTCTATAGAGCAAAAAGTATAAAACAACGTTTTTTGTAT
The DNA here is from genome assembly GCA_949319315.1 of Zelleria hepariella. Taxonomy (NCBI): domain Eukaryota; kingdom Metazoa; phylum Arthropoda; class Insecta; order Lepidoptera; family Yponomeutidae; genus Zelleria; species Zelleria hepariella. The sequence goes on from CASGHI010000016.1 coordinate 10,144, forward strand.
GGGGACCCCTCTTATTTTTTAATATTTTTTTATTTTTATTATTTCTTGGGTAATCTACCATAATAAAACATAATCTCTGAAAATTTCAACTGGTTACCTAGTACGGTTCCAAAGATACAGCCCTTTGAATGAGTGTTACGGTGTACGTGTCGGGTGCGTGTTGACTTGTGACGTCATGCGAGTTTGCCGCGCTCGCGCGAAATAATCCAAAAGTACGGAAACTAAAACCTTCGTAACTTTAAAACTACTGGCTCGATTTGAATGAAACAAAAACAGGTGTATTTCTAATTTTTAAGGCTACACGGTCATACAATTTCAAGTGATTTAACAGACCCACGGACATTCTTCATTATGACCTGCGGTCATACCGTCAGTAAACAATAATGAGCGCTCCGTGCTTCGGAAGGAACAGTTGGTCACGGTTGTTATTGTTATATTATTAGACAATCATTAAGCCATTGGTAAAACTTGGACGGTCTACTAATAAACACACAAGGTGGCCACTTTCTCATTCGATAAAATAAATAATGGTTCAAATATTCCCAATAGAGGTCGCTCCATACCCTATTTTAATTTTATTTCCACCAGCCTACTAAGTCACCACTGAGCTATTTTTGTTCAGCGATTTTTCGTTCGCGGCAATAAAACTGTATTATAAATGTTCATTATTGTAAACAACAGAACAACAATAATTCAGCCGATTATGTGTTCTGGTCTACGACAAGTTTTTTGGGCAGTGCCACTGCTTCGTAGACCAGAACACATAATCAGCTGAATTATTGTTGTTCTGTTGTTTACAATAATGAAAAGAATACTGTTTTATTGCTGAATAAAAATAGCCCAGTTTAGCTACAAAATGTAAAAAACTGTGAAAATATTGAATTTCACGCCACGTAGCTATGTGAATAGCCCGCGCGCCAAGGAAAATGCAAAAAAGCGAGTCCTGTATCAAATACACTAACTAAACAAATCCAAAATTTTCACATATCAAACCCTAGAATTAGGTGAGACCTATCTAACACAGCCAGTTTTGTGTTGAGATTCATGAACGTTTTGAAGATATTTTGGATGAAAAAAAAAAATAGGCGGCGCACTTTTTTTCAGACAAAATTTTCGATTTTTTTAGTGTATTTGATACAGGAATCGATTTTGTGCATTTTTCTTTGCGCGCGGGCTAATTCACTATGACCAGCGCCTTAATTAGATAACTTGGCACAAGAATGGGTAAAATTGTATCTACGGGTTTATAACTCTATCTATCCCATTATACGTAGATCAAGAGTGAGATTTAGATAGGTATAAACTCTTTATACAGGCACAGCCTAACACATTCTAATGTTAAGCCAGTGTCTGCGACGACACGTTGTTTATTAGTTTCTTCTTCTTATTTTTTGTTTTCTTTAAATTATTAATGCGCCATTTCATTATAATTATTAGTTGAATGTTTTAGGTTTTAAATTGTTATAATATTATTTTAAATGCAGCCTTTATAGTCTATGTTTCTGTCAATTTAACTGTCATTTTGGTTACCTGTCAAATTAGCTGTCACTTCTATTCTTTATTTCTCTTTTTCTTACCACTGGCGCTCTGATATTTCTTTATTTAAATTCCTAAATTGAAACTCTCCTTTTTCTTCAACCTTTGTTCCGAGACGAACAGCCAGCAAGCAGCTTTGCTGTCAAATTTGCACCACAGATTAGGTACGAAGAGTTCCCGACTGCTCCGGGCGCCATTTTCTTTGCCAAATAAGGTAAGTATGTAAAATTATTTTTGAAAAAAAAAATGTATTTATTAATGGTGGATGAGAAGTTCATTAATTTGATATTCGGATTTTTTCTTTTTTATTTAATTTAGGGCGTGCAAAAAAAAATCGCTCTTTTCTTACAATAAAATTGATACCTAAAAACATCGTAACACGAACTCTGAAGAAACATTTCTCTGTTCTATGAACATTCAAAAGCTCTAACATAGTATTATGTAGAGAGTAGAGAATAATAAGAATATCAAAATAGGTATGCTGAATTGATTGACGTCCTTGAGAGGTTGTTTTTTGTCGTCACGACACGGTAAGCCGGTGACATACCAAGCATTTTTTAGGCATCTTCGGCTGTGATTTGTTTACTGCTAGCTGAGGAAAATATCGTGAGGAAACCTGTGCGTCTGAGGCGTATTCCACACAACGCCATAATCGCCAATGGTAGTTAAACCCAATCAGTCTCTCTCTGAGTAAAGGCTCCCAGGCGCGTTTTTGCGTTTGCGTTAATGCGTTTGCGTTATTGCGATATTTGTTTTTAGTAGATTTTGATTTGAATCGCAATGGAGTTACACACTGCTGCGGGACGAACGCAGCATAATACAAAATGTACTCTTAACAGATATCGCAAGAACGCAAATGCAATAACTGGTCCAGCGGTTCTTATCCATTCTGGCTATGTGGCCTGCCCAGATCCATTTGCTTCGAGTGATGATGCTAACTACGTGTCTAACCCCCGTTTTTCGCCGAATCTATTCGTTTCGTTTTCTGTCGCGTAGTGTTATTCCGAGCATAGCTACTCCATTTCTCTTTGTGCGACTCTGAATTTTTCGGCTGATCGTTGGGTTAGTGACATAGTTTCCGCTGCGTATGTAAATACGGGCATTATGCATTGCTCAAAAACTTTGGTCTTCAGTTTGATTGGCAGTTTTCAAGAATAATATCTACAGAGTAAAATACTTTCTGCCCCGCTCGTCGCGTGGTGTGTTCCCAACCCAACGTAACGTTAAGTACATTGTATGTTTTCATAGTATTCCTTTATGTTTATACATACACTCCCACTCAGCAGCCCTGGACGTAAACAAGTTATTTAGTGAGAGAGGCATCTGGACTCTGTACCGCCATCGCCCTTGCAAGAGTTTATTTTTCTAGCTCTCTGTCGGCTATTGGTGGGTGGAGAGGTAATCTTTGTATCTGATTGTTTGACACTCATTTTTACGAAGGCCTCTCTCTTCTTCTAGGGAGTCTAAAGAGTCCCACTCATAATATTCCTCATACTCATAATACTCTCCGCCTTTTTTCGACCTCCTTAAAACTGTAATTTTTAATAATTATTCGAAATCTTGATCATCCGTATTAATTTCAGGTCGTATTTAGCGCGTGCCAAAATCACACACTTATTTTTAAAATACAAAATTAGATTTTTCGTAGCTTTATTTTTACTTACCTATTTTGTGGCTGATATTTTTTGTCAGAGACTCTGGCCCGGTTTCTGAGTTGAGAATTTTACTAAGCACATACTTACGTATCGCTCTGACACGCTCTTTTGTGAGAAATCTGCAGAGACAAGACGATACTTACCCATTTGCTTAACAAAATTCTCAACTCAGAAACCGGGCCTCTACCAGTTTCTCTATGGACTCTACACTCTACCGAGGACATGTTGCTAAGCCTATTTGTAGCACAGCAAGAAACATAATATGCCTTTCATTATTTCGCACCAGTGGCAGTGTTTTCTTTCGTGACGTCATTGTCGGTATTTTGTAGGCGGGTTTGAAGGTTGTGACTTGAAGTGGAAAACACCGATGCCTCGCTACGACTTCTAAGCGACTCAAGCGAAAAAAAAACATTATACACAGGAGAGATAATTTAATGTGTCGCGTAACAAGATTTGTCTGTAATCGCATTCACCAAGATTACTCAGTGTTTTCAGGGCCATTGCACACGACGTTGTTTTTACGTGCCCGCAAACAAGCGTTTTTTTGCGAGGTGCAACTCTATTTACTAGACCAGGTGTCGGCAACCTTTTGAGAGTAAAGAGCCAAAATTTAAATTTTTAAAAAATCGGTAAAGCGGTATATGATTACCGAATGATAACTTACAGCTCCATGTATTACACTTAGGCCCGGTTTCTTAGTTGAGAATTTTGCTAAGCAAATGGGTAAGAATCGTCTTGTCTCTGCAGATTTCTCACAAAAGAGCGCGACAGAGCGATACGTAAGTATTTGCTTAGTAAAATTCTCAACTCCGAAACCGGGCCTTATTGAACGAGCGAGCGAAGCGAGCGAAGTTCTCCGAGTCTACTGAAACAATCCGGCGTTTGTATGTATGTATGTATGTATGTATGTTTGTATGTTTGTATGTTTGTATGTTTGTATGTATGAATGTTCGTTCGACGATAACTTGAGTAAATTTGATCGGATCGTTATGAAATTTGGTAGGCGGGTAAATGAAATTAAAAGAATTTTTTAAGTTCGAACATGAGCC
>CASGHI010000017.1:0-18000 GCA_949319315.1 Zelleria hepariella
CTTCAAGTGAGAAGGCAGTGGCACAGGCAGCTACATATAGCCATAGAGATTTTACACAGAGACATAGAGATCTTCCACACCGAACAAAATGTTTTAACTGCGGTAAGACTGGCCACTTTGCAAAGGTGTGCAGCAAGAAAGACGCAAGAGAGTGCTATAAGAACGTTATTGAGCTATGTAAAAATCCTTAATTTAATCATAGGTTGAAACATATAGACATAAGAGGTCATTTTGTTAGAGAGTGTTTATAACACTAAAAAGTTCTACTCTGTGAATACAACCTTTAATGAAAGCACACGCTAGTTATTATTTCCTCTCCAAAAGTAATTCTAAAATTATTCATGGTCCAATTTGGAAGTGCTACGCACACAACAAGTGCAAAGAGTGAAAAGTTTAGTGCTACTGTTACGTTTTTTCGTCCTAAACTCAAGTACGGCATGTGCAAGGTTCGAGTGGAGTCGAGCATCTACAATTACAGCTTTCTTGCTGTGTGAGGGCTATGGGGAAGACAACTGTCAAAGCGGCGCTCTCGTAGTTTGTAATTTGTTTATATCGTAAAGTGTATTTTTAAATGTACAACTGTGATTTTTCATAATAATTACCTAGGTACTTACTTAGCATTTACATTGTGTTTGTAATTAATTTACAGGACTACAACATCAACATCGACATCTAAAGAAGAATGCTGTTCCCTCTCAGTTTTTATGGAATTGTAAACCATTAACGGAGGAAGCGAAGCAAAGACAAGAACGGCTTATGGTCTGCCTCAACAGCATAGGGATTTGCTGGCTCGTAACATTGTTTCATGGGTATCGTAGAGTTTGGAAAAGCCAGTACTAGGTTACTTATTTTTACTCAAAAAAGCTCGTAATGTGGACATTAATTCGACAACCTTCTTTGAGCAAAGTCGGACTTGCGGGCTACTTGGATTAGGCGCCAGAAAAGTTGTATGGAATTTCATTAATGTCGTGTTTTGCGGCCAGAAAAACTGTATGAAAATCCATTAATGTCGAGTTTTGTTTCATAAATAGAACTCAAACATCAGGTGCAAAAAGTATTTATTTAGAATTGGGCTGTATGGGTACTGGCAGTCGACACATTGCACAGAAAAAAAAAGCGCGGCCATATTGTTTTCGACTTTTCGCGCTTTGTTCGAAGTGATTTTTTTCTGTGTTTTTGTTGAAAAGTGAACTCTCAAAGCGACGAATCCTCGGATTTAATGTGTTTAACACCTCCGGACATTCAAAATCAAGCGAAATTAGTAATTGGAAATGTATTGCCACCGAAGTCAAAAGAAAAATACAAGCAAGATTACCAACAAAAAGTTTGCGGAATGGAAAATCGACAAAAAGTACTTAATCTACGACAAATGGTAAACTAATTAAATTACTATTTTAATTACTATTCTAATTAATATTTTAATTACTCGCATTGTTTGAGTAAAGCACTATACAAGCCTTGGTCTGCAATGAGTGCGCTTCTGGCCACGCTATGATTGCCTCGAGCTTAGCTTAGCTACGCTCTCGGCCCTCAAGTTTGGTCATCATTGCAGCCCTTGCTGGCCGCGCTATAAAGGCCTCGACCTTCGGTCTCGGCCTTCATTTCAGCTTGTCCATCAAGGGCTGCAATGCTGACCGCACTGTGAGGGCCTTGAGCTGCGCTACGCTGCGCTCTGTCGGCCATCAAAAGCGCGCCAGAAACGCACTCATTACAGATCGCGGCAGTAATGTACTATTGTAGTTGTAATTTTCTTTCTTTTTATTTTGCACAGGGTAGGGCGCAAACAGTAATCATTTCACTGGACGTTTTCTGGATATTTTATCGGCTTTAACTGGTGTACCAGTGTATTTTTTACTGGGACAATTCCATTTTTGGAGTTGCTGCGTACAAACTTTACTCAATATGATGCATTTTTGGTGCACCATATTTTCAACAGCAAATAGAAGAACTGCATTAAGTTTGCAAGTTGCATTAACTCCGCTCCCGGCTGGCATTCGCAATGTGACTCTTCAGGTGGTCCTTCTTTATTTAACTTAACGTTAACTTCGTACTGAAGATTTTTCATTGTTTCCTTACAAAAATCTTTGATGTAGCAGCTGTCTTCACTCCAAGATGATCTGACCACAGTCAAAAATCTAAATTCATACAGATGGAGAGCCCGGTCCAATTTTTTTGTGGTGAAATTGAGATACTGCCTGATTAATGAAGTGTTGAGTGAACTTGAGTGGAGGCAGTACAGTGTTACTGTTCACATCTTTGAAGGAGGTGCTCTCCTCTGATCCTCTCGATTTAGTGGACGGAATAGCTGATAAAAGAATGTTTTCTTTGGCATTTTCAGTTTGGTTCATCTGTTGTTTATCGTCAATTTCAGTTACTGCCTCATCTGTTTGTCTTAAAACGTCCTCTTCATTACATTTGTCAAGAATGGAGGGAGATATGCACGATCCGGGTGCTTCATTTTCATTGCAGCGATCCAGCAGTAAAGGAGGCGCGCAAGGAACTTCACAGACTTTTGATGTTACTGTTTGATTTGATGCTAGTGTTTTGACACTTGTATCATTTTTGAAGGCCATCCAAGTTTCAAAAAGCATCGCTGCCTCCCTTTTTCCTTCCCATTCATTACCGGAATCAAATGTAATGTTGAAATCTTTCAGTAAGTTTTCATCTATTTTTTTTTTTCGAGATAATCAAGATAGCTCGACTCACAAACGGTAGGCTGACTGACGACCTGGGGAGTTTCTCTTGTATCGCTGGTTGTTTTCACAATCCTTTTATAGTTGACTGAGTAAGGGCTGAACGGGTATAAACCACTAGTTCGGAATCCTGCTTTGACGTTGCTTGAAAACGATTTACTAGCAAGCCGTGAAGAGCTGCAGGGAGGTTGAATTTAGTGATTTCCTTTCCATCGTTTTCAATGCGCCACTTCTTGATGAGCTTACGCCAATTTTGGTTCAAGGGGAAGAAAACCGCCACATCTAAAGGTTGCATCATGTGAGTGGTATTCGGAACCAGAGCAACCACGATTATTCCATTTTCACGGCACAATGTGCTGAGATGCATTGTAAGATGTGATTTGTGTCCGTCTAGAAATAATACAATAGGAAATGTTGTTCCATTAACTTTTTAATATGCTTATTTGAAGCTAAAATGTCGGGGGTATTTTAATTTAATAGTTTTCTTAACTTGCGGTAGCAGGGCTCAAGGGTCTTTTTTTTAACTTGCGGTAGCAGGGCTCAAGGGTCTTTTTTTTAAATTGTTTACATTAAGGTATCGCCTGTGATAAGATACCAGGAAGATTAGCAGAAGAATTGCTTCGAAGTAAAGGGGTTTATATGTATCTCCCTCGACGTAGAGTGGGATAGATAAAGTTATAAGCCCATAGATAAGGTCTTACTCATTCTCATGCTAAGCCAGCAAGCAAAGCATACGGCTAATAACGCTGTCTATCCCGCTCAACGGTAAACAATAGCTATTTGTTATGCAAAAATGCTAAATTATTGTTTGCGGCGAGTGCTTGTATTGAATACCGAGCGGTGTTAAAAGACCGCCAACAAAGTGGGAGACCACATCATATAGTCCTCATCATAACGAAATTTTTTTTAGAATAACGAAATTTTTCCTAGGCATAGTTTAGAACTATGCCTAAAAAAACGAAAAAAAAAAACGAAAATCGGTTCATCCGTTTGGGAGCCACAGACAGATACACAGACAGACACGTTAAACTTATAACACCCCTCTTTTTGCGTCGGGGGTTAAAAACAACATTTAAACATCGATTTACCTTCTTAATTATTTCGAAGTGGTCAAAACTGGAACTTGTACGTGAGCCATCTTTGGCCACTATGTGGCCAGAACTGAAGAAATCACTAAAGTGTGTACACCAGTTGTACTTTACTTTAGTGCGCCACCACATTTCCAAAATAATATGTAAACAATGACTTCAACGACGTTTGACAAGTGACAGCCTTAACAGTGTTCGATATATTTTTATTAAACGGTTTTATTTAGCTCACCCCGTTTGTTTTTTTTTATTGATTACTAGCTGACCCGGTGAACTTCGTATCACCTGAAATAGTTTGACTCTCCGCGTCAAAAATGGCGATTCCAATACAAAATTACCAATTTTTATTTCTTCCGTTTTTCAGCTAATCCTTTAATTTTTCCCATATTTCTTTGTTTTTAAACCTACCCTGAACTATGGTGAACTAAACAAAACAGTAAATATGCAAATCGGTCAAGCCGTTTCTTAGTTTTAGCGAGACTAATGCACGGCGATTAATTTTTATTTTATATATATAGATATATATAGATTTATTCATTATTCTTGGGTCAAATTTAGTAATTCAAATTTCACCCTCTTCCTGTCAACCGATTAATCTGAAATTTTGTATACACTTTGGATTTTGGTGACAATACAATTATGTTTATTCATTAACAGGGATGATTTCGATGTTGAAAGTTAAAATTTCAAACCAAAAAAATTTGTAAATTAAAAAAAATTTTTTTTCAACTGCAAAATTGTGTGTTGATGAGCACGCTCAAAACCCCTGAAATGTGTTTTTTTTTTAATCTTCTTTTCCTCGAGATATTTGCCGATTAGTAACAATTTGATTTTCCTATTATTTAACGATCGGGGTTTTCCCACACCGAGATCAGACTCAGGTCAAATTTCATCTCTTTTATCTCCAGTCGGTTGCTCAAAAATAAGATCTTGTAAATCGAACTATTTATAAGTTAGTGTAGTTGAGTATTTTTCCTGCTATAGTTTTTTAAAATCGGTAACATGTTTGAGCCTAGAGCTCACGGAAATTATAACTATTGATCTATGACCCTCAACCTATAGTATTTTAACTCAAAATTTTAATTTTTTTAATAGTGATCTCCTGTTTGTATATTGGATAATTTTTTTATATTGAGTGATGAAATAATGAGCGTATTTGCATTTTTTACGTACAAATAATTCTTAAAAAATTTAATTACTCGTATATGTGTTAGCGCTAAGTGATTTGGAGGAACTATAGCTTTTGATAGTTAAATAAAACGTAATAAAATAACTTAAACAGTAATAAATATTTATTGTAAACTTAAAATAAACAAAACATTAATTTCCTTATTAACTACATTTCTTTAATTTTGAGATTCATTAAGTATGTGTCTTGGTCCGTAAAATGTGAACGTAGTTCTAAGAATATTTCACTGTTAGATCGAATAGTACTTATAAAGTAGAGTAAAACATAATTTAGAAAAAGATATTGGATTTTAGACGAAAAACTAAAATTTCTCTGCATTTTTATACCTAGCACTACTGATGGTATTGATATGGTTCCTGTTTTTACTAGTTGATACAAGCAGTAATCTGCAGCACAAAAAGTTGCAGTTCTTCCTATACCTGCCATTCCGTGGACAACAATTGGGCCTACCGATGATTGTCCGGTAGCCAATACTTCGAAGAAAAATTCTTGGTGCTGCTTATTGACCACTAACAAGAAGTCAAGAAACGATTTTACATCAGGAGCTCCGTTTTCGGGCCAATCTAAAAACTTGAAACAATATATCGTTCTTTTCTCTCCAGTCTGAATGTGAGTGAGACTTGAAATTGTCTTGGTGAAGTAATAATTCAAATAGATATGTTCTTCCTTGAATATGAAGTCTCTCAAGACACAGGTCGGCTGTGATGCTTCTCCAGGGCTGGTCAGTTGGACGATAATGCGAGAGTTTTGTTGCCAGACCATGGAATAGTATCTATTCAAGGTGCATCTAATCGGCTGCTCAGTTGCTATAAATTTGTTTTCTGCTTTGAATCCATCTATAAAGTTAGCGTTGATGTAATGTGATCCATCGTTATTTTTTGCTAAGACCACACGAGTAATGTCCCAACATGGAAAGTATGAAAACCGATTTTTGTTCTTGTTTTCAGGCTTATGAAAGTGTTCACAGGTGCCAGTTATCGGTATTGCAATAATTTTAGAATGCTCTTGAAAAATTAAATCGACGAAATCTGGATGGTAAGCTCGTTGCACGAATTCAGCAGCTCCAACAATTGTTGATAGATTAAAATCCATAACAAAAAATTAACTCTTCACTTGGTGAAACGTAGAAGTGTGACTACAACGATTGGTTTCGTAAGACTAAAAATAAATCAACGTTCATTAGCGCTTTATAGGGTCCCTTATCATAAAGTGTTCGACTTGTGAGCTTGTAGTGAAGATATTGTTGGATTTCTAAGAATTAAACATACAACAACGTTATCATTTAACAGTAAGTTGTCTCCTACCATTTATTTTATAATGATTAATATTATAATAATAATTAGTTATCAACTTTTACCCATTTATGGTTTTCAAATGACGTCAAATCATAAAAAAGTGCGCCATTTGTTGAAAATATATTTTAAATTGGGTTAATACATCACGTAGTCCATCATTCGTCATCTGTGATTGTATTTATATATACTGAGGAAAAAAAAATGTATAAATGACCGTTAGTGACAAACAACTCTTTAGTTCGCACTGTGATTTGGTGAAATTCACACATATCAATCGAGCGCTCTCAACAAAAATTAGTTGCGACAAGTCAAAAGTTTTGACCCGTAAAGACTTCATCAGATTAGTCAGTGGTGTAAACTCTATTGAATATCTTTATCAAGAGTACCTTCCGCGCTTTCGTGCTTCGGAAGGCACGTTAAACCGTTGGTCCCGGTTGTTGTTGATTGATAACAATCGTTAAGCCATGTCAGAGACCCTTTGGGTGGCCTAAAAACTCTGACACCAGGGGTGGCCACTACCTCATACGATTACCTACCTACCATCAAGAGTACCAAAAAATAAAGAATATTAAAACAGAAGGAACGTTTCGCGCCTGTATAACTGCTGCTAATTTTGAAGATGAAAGATATGGAGAAAGACTGTGCTTCGACCACAACCGCGTGATCCTTTCAAAAGAAAGAGGAGTCACCAACTTCATAAACGCCTCTTACATCAACGGGTTTCAACAATCAAAGGCGTACGTTGCTACTGTAACGCCATATTCAGAAGCAACAATCTATAAGTTTTGGAGAATGGTTTGGGAACATCAATCTGAAATCATTGTAATGCTCAATGCACCTATTAATTATGAGGAGGGCATTTATTACTGGAACCCAAACGAAGGAGGTACGTTTCATTGTGAAAAGTTCAGGATTGAGACTGTTAAAATTAAAATGATTTTCCAGGAAATCCAACTCACAAAACTTTGTGTCACACACGAAAACGGAGATGAATTGTTTGTCAACCACTTTTTATTTAATTGGCAGGATAAGTATATCTCAACCCCAGAATATGAGTTTCTTCAGTTAGTGAAGATGGTACGATTATACAATAAATTTGCAGTGAAGCAAGATTCTCATACCAAAAGTCCCATGGTGATCCATTGTAGTGATGGGACGGGAAGAACAATGGCCTTCTGCGCCATAGACACAGAAATTTCAAGATTTCTAAAAACAAGAAGAGTTGATTTATATTCTACTCTATCGGAACTGAAAAAGAACAGGTTTGACAGCTTTGACAGCTTGGACGATGTAAATTACTTAAGTTTTATTCATTTGGTTTTGTGTTGTTATTTTAAAACTTATCCCTTAGAATAAAAAAAGTGTTCTCTATTTTGTAACAAATCTAAAGTAAATTTTATATATATATATAAATATATATAAATATATATATATTATAGTATTAAGTTCTTTTTAGAATAAATTTAGTCATAGATAAGTTAGTATAAGATTTATGTGATTTCTAGTGAGATTGTAATTTATGAGTAAACCAAAGATACCAAAGTTATGTAAGGAATTTGTAAATTTTTTTTAAAACGTCCAATAAAATTAAGGATTTGATATGTAACCCTATTTCTATTTTTTCAAAGACCTAAGCTATTAAACAAGCTTTTAGAAGTCAAATTAATAGTCTTAATTAAAGTAATAACTTTATTATTGAAATAACAAGTACAGTAGAAGATTTAAAAGCATACAGAATCAAATTTATACTTACAACTAATTTTCTTTACAATCACCAAACACTTAGACCTATAACTGACACAAGAGGTACAATACTTAATCACTATCATCACTACAATACACTTTAGAAATTTTAGTATTGGATTGTTCCACTTAATGCACCTGAGGTAATTCACCTGGGTGCATTAAGTCGACTAAAAAGTAGACTTAATTCACCTCGGGCTAAAGAACCTGGGTGAATAAAGTCGACTCAATTTTTATTAAGATTTTTGGTATACTTTATTCACCTAAAAATAAATCATCATATTAAATTATGTATACAGCTTAAAAAAATAAATAAAACAAAACATATTATGCGTAAAAATAAAACGACGTTTTTTTTTCCCTTTTTTTTTTTTTTATATATATTTTTTTATTTTTTGTTTATTCTTTTGTTACTTTTTTATTGCTTTTTTTTATATTTTTTTTTTTTATTAATTAATTAATTATTTTTTTATACTTTTTTATTGTAATTTTTTTTCTTGTTTTTTTTTTTTTTTTTTGATACTTTATTATTGTTATTTTGTTTCTTGTTTTTTTTTATATATTTATTTAATATATATATTTTTTTGATAATTTTTTATTGTTTTTTTTTTATATTATATATTTTTTTATATTTTTTTTTTTACTTTTTTTTATTTTTTATTATTATTATACTTTATTATTATTGTTTTTTTATCGTAGCATTTTGACACTACTGACTTATTGTATTGAGTGTGTGTGTGTGTATGTGTGAGTGTGTGTGTGTGTGTGTGTGGTAACATATTTGTGCGTTCATAATTGTGCGAATTGCGTCATTCAATTTTAATAATTATAAAAAAATATTTAGTGGCTTGTAAATTCAATGATATATAATATTGAAAAAAAAAAACAAATTCCCGTCAATTTGACTTTACGAGGCTACGATAGTGTCATTATCAGAGGCTACAATAGTATACGTAGCAACATTTTATTTGCAACGGCAACCCCAAATCGGCAATCGTAAGACCAAATTGGCGTGTTTTTATTTATTCGATATTTTATTTTGTTTAATTTTATTGAATAGGCAAGTTAAAAAATAACACTTTTTTTTATTACAAAAAAAATAAGGAAAAATTATAATATTAGGAGTTGGTTTTTGCTGATTGTACCTATCTATTATGTACTTTTTAATTTTTATAATTATTTGATTGACGCAATTCGCATAATTATGAATGTACTAGTTTTGTTTTATTTAATTTTTTAAACTGTAGTCATGATTTAACATAACGATTTATTAAAAAAATAAATAAAAAAAAGTAAAAAACTAATAACAAAAAATATTTAAAAAAAACTGTTCATTTTTACCTATTATGCATTTTTTTTACGCAATTTATATAAATATGAATGTACCTCATATGTTTTGTTTTTTTTTTTTAAGTTGTATTCATTATTTATTATGATAATTTATTTTTAGGTGAATAAAGTACACCAAAAAATTGAGTCGACTTTATTCACCCAGGTTCTTTAGCCCGAGGTGAATTAAGTCTACTTTTCAGTCGACTTAATGCACCCAGGTGAATTACCCCAGGTGCATTAAGTGGAACAATCCTCTTTAGCCCGAGGTGAATTAAGTCTACTTTTCAGTCGACTTAATGCACCCAGGTGAATTACCCCAGGCGCATTAAGTGGAACAATCCACTTAATGCACCCAGGTGAATTACCCCAGGTGCATTAAGTGGAACAATCCTTAGTATTGGCCCCAAATCTTCTAAGAATACTCATAATTTTTTTATCATTCTTATCATACGCTATGTGATAAGCTGTCATCCCAGTGCGATTAACAGCATTCAAGTCTATCGCAGGGTGCTTACATATCCACGTAACAAGGTCGTAGTTTTCACTATAAACAGCTTGATGAAGAACCGAATTACCAGTTCGATTCTTAGCATTGATATTAGCGCCCAAACTCAAAAGTTTTTCCATCAGATCTATTGCAAGTTGCCCTGTATGGAGGTAAGCGACAATATGAACACATTGCTGTCCACTGTAGTTTCTTTCTTGCAGAAGAAACTTGTTTGAGGGCGTCATAAACTTGCTTACTCGTTCCAAAAGTATAATAGAGCCTTCAGCAGCAATTTCATGGAATATATTAGTGCCAGTTGACGAGACTTTTCCAAAAATATTTGCAATAGTAGCAGGATCCATTTTTTAGAAGAAGGTTATAGGTCTTAAACTTTTGAAAAATAAGACTGAACTACTGAAAACTGTTACATAATTTTCTTTTTATACGACCCTTATCTGGTAGTGAGATCGGCTTAACAATGAAAAGTTCAGAATTTAGGCCATCTTTGATCTATTTTTTGCATAAGAATGACAATACAATATGAGTATTCTTTTTATTTGGTTGCCAAGGTGATAGTTCGAAATAAAAACGAGAGGCATGCGCATCATTTTATTTCGAGAAAATTACAGCGATAATTCCTATCAGAAGTACTCATTCTGAATCATAGTTACGGGATGGTTTCCCTCAGTGTTCGTTGATAAGAACTTTAGATAATGGTTAACCAAATAGCATCCGTTTTCTGCCCACGCAAAATTCATACAGTCATCAAATCTACAAGTGTCAATCTAAATACTGATTTGGGTAAAAATTATTTAAACTATCAAATAAAATGTAAAAAATTTTAATCATTTAAAACTTAAATTCTAATTACAATTATCATATTACTTCTAAGTACAATATTGGACCAGTTTTTATTTCAGAGTCACACTTAATAATTTAATTACTTTCTAAACTTTATGAAACAATTAATACAAACGTGTAAAGTACATCAGTCAAGGCTCACAAAAGAATTGTCTCATTTCAGCGGACATATCAAATAACTGCAAAAACTCATGTAACACAGAGTAAATAAATACATATTGTTCTACAGCTATAACACTTAAATACCGCTGTTCGCGTATCTGCATTACAATTTTCGGTACTGAGACTTCTTTAGTCTTTGCTAGTTGATAGATACAAGAGTCTATAGCGCAAAAAGTTCCTGTTCTTCCGACTCCAGCACTACAGTGAACAATAATAGGTCCAGGTGTTAGTCTATTCACTTCGTTGATTAAAGTGCTCCGATATTGGTCATTTACATCCCAAATAAGGTTTGTAAACGATTTGGTGTTGGTAGGTGCTCCATACTCTGGCCAATCTACATATTGATAATGTAGTATCAGTCTGCTTTCTTCGGTAGTGGAATTGAAAACTTCAAATAGTGACCTAGTGTATCCGGAATTGTTTTTGGTCTCTTCCAATGTTTTGATTGAAAACTCATTGGTTACAAAAATATCTTGTTTGCTACCAAATGCAGTCCAGTATTGAGCACATTTTTCTTTCCCATTTTCTTGGAGTTTCGTTAGCATGACAATAATCCGAGAATTCTGCTCCCAGACCATCTGCCAAAATTGATTAACTGTTTCTTTCAGAGGTCCCTGAGTCGCCACATACTTGTTTGGTCTTCCACAATGATCAACATAATTAGCATGTATGTAGTCAGTATCAGCTTCTTTAGGCGTAATCCTCACTCGAGATCTGTCCCAGCAAGTGACGTCGAAGTAACGGTTTTTTTTTTCATTTTTTGTCCTTGAAAAGTACTTAAATGATCCAATTATTTGCTGTGATACGATGTAATTATGCTCCGACTTGACAGCTTCTAAGTAATTGTTTTGATTTCTTCTGCTTCTAAATTCGTGCTCACTCACTGCAGCTAATTTTTGGTCACTCACTTTGATTTGTAAATGCATTTTTAATTTTTTAATAATGCGACTGTACGTAATGAAGTCTCGAGGATGACTATAGACAAGTATCTATCAACTGGCGCTTATATTCAATTAAAGTCAAGGGATGACACTCCCGTTCCGTGAATTCGGAAGGCAAAGTTTTTTGTTCGAAAGTCCGTTATTGGCTTAATCTTATCTTTAGACAATATTGAGAAACTAATTTCGATATTTTTTATTTTGGTTCAGTAGTTTGGATTTTACAACGTTTCAAAGATACGGTTTTATGACCTTCACGCGACGGTCTGCATACTGTTGGCGGTCATAGGAACAAAACATTTTAGCGCATAAAAACAAAACTACTGGACCAAAATAAAAAATATTTAAATTAGTTTCTCAATATTGTCTAAAGATAAGATTAAGCCAATAACGGACTTTCGAACAAAAAACTTTGCCTTTCGAATTACTGCTGATAAGCTCATTTAATGGAATAATTAAGTGATAACCTATCTTTCATATGTATTGTGAAGTCCAGATCATCAATAACAAAACCATAAAACTTGTTTATTTTAAATGACACTTATCGCAGAAAGCACAGATTTCTTGGAAATACACTTGAGTTAAGATTATGTAAACTTTATTTAAATTATACTTACATTTTAATAGCAATTAGAATATTGCTCTTAATTACAACACTGGCTCATAGTTCATAAGAAAAGCAGCTCATTTATATCTCATAATTACTTTAAACTCAAACATACATTGTAAACTTTATAATCAGTCAAATAAGCTATAAAATATTGAACAGGCAAAACTTAAATTAGAGCCCGATCGGCTAATTGTTATCAAGATATGCTTTAAGTAATTGATAGGATAATACATAGAGATCTGAGCGGCAAAAGGACCCAAATTTTTGCTGTCGCATTTTTTCGAGGGTATGTGGCAATGACACGATTCCTGTAGCTTCTAATTGGTTGGCACACATATCTAACGCACAAAATACATCGGAACTGCCAACACCCTCGATACAATGCACCAGCATAGGGGGAATAAATGTCTTATCAGCTACTTGCTTCTTTAACTTGACATACATGTGATTAACAAAATTATAAAACTCTACAAAGGCGTCTGGTTGATGATTAAATTTTTCTCTGGGCCAAGCGGTATATTGATAGTGAAAAATTGGACGGCTCCGCTTGTACTTAGGTCCTGTGTGATTTAAACTTAAGACAGTTAAAGTGTAGTAAGGAAAGATTATAATCTTCCAAGTCTTAACCCTAAATTTCTTACTCACTAAAGAATAACGTTCTTTTGGAGACCAATATTGATAGGTCTTATCAATTAACTGGCACGTCATCACTATTATTTGGACTTTGTTGTCCCACACTGCTTGCCAAAACACGTCACGGTCTTTCACATATGGATTTTTTATGCACAAGAATTTTCGGTGGGTATCGTAACTGTCAACGAAGCTCGCTTTCAGGTTTGCTTCATTATTGAGCTTCTCACGACGAAGGTAATGCACCAATGGAAGACAGCCATTCTGCTCCTCTCTTTGCTCCGAAATTATTGAATTAAATTCCTCTTCTATACGAGTCTGTAGATTTGGTTGGTCCATAAAGTGGAAAAAGTCGTTGGTATTCATGTTTGGGGTGCAGGACTTTTGTGACGAGCGTATTCTATTAGAAAGAAAAAAACTATGCACATTAACTGATAAAAAACTGTTTCTTCCTAGGTAGTTGTTTGTAAACTAACTTTGTTTGGTAGTAAAAAACCTTTTTATACCCTTGTAAAACCCTACGCACATGTCCGACCATTAGCATAAATTAAATAGCCACCTGCGGTTCAATGACTTTAATTGTTCTATATAAACAGGGTATTCCTCGCCCGTTATCTTTATTGTTAATTCTCAAATGGATTAATTACTCCAAATTAAATTAACTAGTTCAACTATTTACGCACTAAGTTTTTAAGTAGGACGATGCTTTCAACCCTAGACGGACCTTACTGCAGCTTTCTAGGTAATAGTAATCAACCTAATATCGAAAAGTAAACAAAGGATGTTATTGTTAAATTTTTAGTCCAGGTGTGATTGATAAAAACAGAGCAGGAGCACTTACCTAATTATAAGAGGGCCATTTGCACTAAATCCTCAACAAACCGCTCCCGTGAACACATCATGACCAACTCGTACTTCTTATTTTCATATTGTTGTTTAATTATGTGGATCTCTTTGTTGTTTTGTTGCTCAGATTCTTCCGTTTGAGGATTTTTAAGCCTCAAACGGTTAAGTTTCTCCTGAAGCCTAAGGACTTCTCTCGCAAGCTCTAGTCTATCTTCAGGGGAATACATCCTGATGTACGTATGACCGTAATAAGACTTCACAACGAAATAAGGAAATTATAGGTACCCTGTGGCTTATAGGTCGTCGGGTTACAGTCACCGAGGTAATAAATTAAGATTACTATACAGAAGGCATGTGTTTACTATAGTCGAATGAATCAAACTAGTAAGCAATGTAAAGTCCTTTACGTTACAAAATAAAGCTCATTTTTGTTCAACTAACAGGATATTTTTACCATACATAAATTTATTTTTCTCCCACTCTCAAGAATAAGAGAACAAAAAACAGTCTGGATTTGGGAGTCAATGTCAATGTGACCTAAATAACCTAAGCCAACTGACGTCATTGATACATTATTAAAACAATGCATTATGTTAGAACACCTCGAACTTTAAAGAAAGTGAATACAAAATTTTATTTTTTATGTATTCAGAGATGTGTTACTAACAGCAATGAAAAGGCAGTTTTTAGCCAGTTATCAATAAAAAGAACATACGTAACCAAACATATGATATGGATGTTTTATTTCCAGGAAAAAATTAACTGTTAGGTCGTCTGTTATCGGGACCAGTGTCAGATGTCTACATGACGAATAAGCGAAACGAAGCTATCGTCCAGCTATTGCGCTCGATTAAAATCATTTGGAAAAAAATAACAAAAGAGAACAATTATTAAGTAGTATATTTTTTCCATAACCAAATTAGTGCATCGGTCCCTGTGAGTTAATTAGATTATTGTTTTGATGACGCAAATGATATACATATTCCGTGAATTCCCATTGAATAGTTAATGATTAACAGCTATAAAATGATATCAAGATAAGTGACCATTCATACCCTTAATTGGGTCATTTATGGGAGCATTGTCCATTAGAGAGTTGTTTTGTGACGCATTATTTTCAATCAATTACACTTTTGATGACGCAAAAACCTGAATTACATTAGGTTATACCTTTTACCTGAATTTGTATGCTTTTGCATGACGTCTTTTAGATAAAAATATGTTTTTACTTCACACTTTACCTCCACTAGTGGGCTTCTTGATGTTTACGGCGTCTAAATATTCATAAAAGCGCTATAATTATCAATATCTTATAATTTCTTCGCTGTAAGAGTGCGACATGCTTTAAATTATTTTGCCTACAGTTCTATGAATCACAGCTATTAATCTTCACGATGTTAATGGTATTTCGTAACAAAGGGTCTAGTGTTCATCTAATTCTTGAAATGACATAAGTCTAGGCTCATTTTGTTGACAACATAAAGTGTGTAATTTCGTCATTTTATATTTTAACTGTACTTCGCGTTTACATCAGCTTGTAGCGTGCATTAAAATAATTAAATGACTAATATAAATGGTTTTACGCAGGAATTTACTTAAAAAGTTGTAAAATTTTAACAGCTTTCAGGAAACGACCCCCTGATAAGCGTTTATTACTAGACGTGGAAAAATAACATATGTTTTACATGTAATGTAAATTAGGAAATCTAGGTGGGGTTTAGGTACTTCACTGGAATTTTCCTAATAAAATTCTACAAAAATACTTTTATTTTTTGGACTGAAAACAACAAATAAGAATGTATGGTTTCACAGAAATAACATAAAAAATCACGTTTGTACTGAAGATTAATTGCATAGCTATAAAAAAAAATATTTCTTCTCTCTTGACTACGAAATAAGAGTCATTTTTGTTCAACTAACAGGTCCAAGTGCGAAAGTTGCACCAATGTGCTCTGTTTTAAATAACAAAGTGTTTTGAAGCAACTGATTTTATATCGCCAATAAATATCAGTGTATGTATTAAATTTCATTGTATTTTTATGTAATTACGTCAGCAAAACCACATGTTGAACATATCTTGAAATATTGTAGTTAAATTTGACTCATAGAATTATTACATATTGACGTGTATTTTCCTGATACACTTTTAATAATGTGATTTAAAAGAATAGACTAACATTGACACAAGCAATTGAGAGATTATTTAAATTAAATAGGTATAGAAAAAACTAGTGGTAACGGAACCTGTTGCTAATTTGAAATAAAATTACCTTTATTTTAAATTCACCCATTAAATAAAACACTTAAAAACAACGGTTCATAAGATCAAATTATCGATAAAAGTTGTTGTTACCTATTAATTGATAGAATATAATTGATAGCTGCAAACTTATGTCTAAAAATATTATGAAAATTACAATAAACTGATGGACTTTAACTCGTTCATTAAACACTCAGCAATATTGTCATTTTCACTCAAAATCATCTTCATCATTTTGCAGTCATTGTTTTGTTTTGCCACTTGATATGCCGTTAATCCACTGTTATTTCTTATGTTCTTATCAATACGCATTGAAAGCAGCCAGTCCATGAGCACGTAGTCCTGTCGTTTTACTACTAAGTGCAAAACAGTGTCTCCTGTCCCATCTTCTTGCGCGTCCAAATTTGCTCCCATGTCGAATAGTTGAGCCATTATCCTTTCAGCTTCGGATCCTTTTAGTTTTTTAACAGCAGTATGTAGACACGTCTCTCCGTCGTCGTTCTTCAGCTTCAGTATTTGTTCCAGTTCTTTTTTACGGGTAGCGTTCCAAATGCGATCTAAAATATTGTCAAGGCCTTCTTCAGCAATTAAATGGAACATAGTAGTATTTCTTTCAGACCTTTCTTGGCCAAAAATGTTGTTCAGTTTGCGCGAAGACATTTTTCAGAGAGCTAGTTCACTTGTTGAAGTCCCGAATTGCAATAATACTACGTCCTACTAGGAAACTCTTAAATAGCGAGCTGACATAAAGGAATTTATAAATATAAATAGCTTCTATCGCCGGTTTTCCCGTAGGTTAAATGTTATCGCGCTTAGAATTGCCGCGTGCTCTATGCGGGTCCATGCCAACCTAAATGACTTCAATTCATCAATTACTTCAAATAGGTATAGAACAAACTAGTTGTAACAGAACCTGTTGCTAATTTGAAATAAAATTACCTTTATTATAAATTTACCCATGTAATAAAACAGTTAAAAACTACGACTAATAAGATCAAAGCTTGCACATTTTACTAGCAAAAATACAAATAGTTAATCTCTCGAATTTAATATCAAATCTCTAATTTCACTTGAGCTTATCGGAACAGACGGGCTCACTGAACGCTCATAACTATTATCTTCTTCAATTAAAAGTATCTTCATTATTTCTTCATCATTGATTTGCTCTGCAATTTGATAAGCCGTCAATCCATCATTATTATTAATGCTTTTATCGGCGCACATCTCTACTAATCCTTTTACCAGCTCGTGGTCCCGCTTTTTCACTGCTTTATGCAAAACAGTCTGTCCTGCATTATCCTGGGCATTCAAGTCTGCTCCCATAGCTTTCATCAACGATATCATCTCGTCAGCATCACTTCCACTTCGGGATCTTACGACATTATGGAGACACGTTTTTCCGTCGTTATTCTTGAGTTTTAGTATGTGCTGAAAAGCTTTATCTTCAGAATTGTTAAATATTCTATCAAGAATATCGTCACAGTCAGAGTCAGCAATCGAATGGAATATCGTACAGTTTCTTCTGGTAGGATCTGAACCGAATATGTCGTTCAATTTATCAGAATCCATTTTTAGAGAGAGTAAGATATCACTTCTTCGTCTCGAATCGCAATAATACTACGTCCTACTGGAAGACTCTTATATAGTCGGCTGATAGAGGAATTCATAAACAAAAATAGATTATATCGCGGGTTTTCCCGTAGGTTAAATGTTATCGCGCTCGGAATTACCACATGCTCCATACGGGACGTCGCCAACCTAAATTACTTCATATTGTTTAAAACGAAATGATATAATGCGTTGTAACAAAAAACATAATTCTCTGCTTGGCTGATGGAGTCTTTGTTCACCTGTCTTATCTTTTGC
>CASGHI010000018.1:0-79479 GCA_949319315.1 Zelleria hepariella
CAGGGGGTCAGGGGGACAGGGAGTCAGGTGGACAGGGGTCAGGGGGTCAGAATGTCAGGGGGTCAGGGGGTCAGGGGGTCAGGAGGTCCAGGGGTTCAGGGGGACAGGGGGACACAGGGGGTCAGGGGGTCAGGGGGTCAGGGGGACAGGGGGTCAGGGGGTCAGGGGGACAGGGGGGTGGGCGCCGCGTCGCAGCGCCCCTCCCCGGAGATGTATTGCACTTTCGGCAAACGGGTAATAAGAAACTGGAATATGAATAGAAACAAGACAACTTAAAATGACTAGTGACCTACCTAAACAGTGGACAATCGGTTAGAATAGAGGCTGGTAATAGTTGTGTTTCTATTTATACTCTGTTTTCTATTCTCCCTGTTTTACTACACTGTATTTTCCATTCACGGGCAAATTGAACATAATTCTAGACTGAACTAGAATTATACATGAATTAAAATTATTATTTCCCGAAAAAAAATTACGTTTCAATAAGGTAAACATTTCGTAGATAAACGAATTCAACTTATTCACTTTTTTTTCTTTTAATTGATTTACCTGAAATAAAAATCCCAAACACATGCGACTTCAATCGATGAATGGTTTCTTTTTTGTATGAAAATCGTAGAGCCTTAAAAACGTTTGTCGCGGCTTTGTGACAAGCACACTTTTGACGCCCAAAACCCGTCACCAAAAGCAAAATACACCCAAAGTCGCGGGAGGGGGGGGTGACCCGGGGCGCTGCGGCGGGGTCGCGGGGTCGCGGGGTCACGTGCCCGCAACTAATAACAGAAGGTCGGCACCTGCTACGATCATCATGCAGATAGTGAAGATCTTCTCGTTATCCGTCTCGGCGGCGACATTGCCGAAGCCCACGGAGGTCATGCACGTCATGGTGAAGTAAAGCGCCGTCACATACATAGTCTTTCGGGACGGCCCATTTACTAGTTCCGGCCCGTCGGATTCGTTCGACCACACGTAGGAGTATGGGCTCTGTGTGACGTTGGCTAGCTTCCACAGCCACGAGTATTGGAGCCCCGAGTCTGCGTCGGAGCGCCCGATGGAGTACCACACGCAGGCGAGCCAGTGCGCGACTAGCATGTAGAAACAGAGCAGCAGGATCAGCATGGCCGCGCCGTACTCCAGGTACCGGTCCAGCTTGCGCACCACGCGGCCCAGCCGCAGCAGCCGGACCACCTTCAGCGCGCTGAATAGTGAGCCGATGCCCTGAGGATTTAAGGTTGTTATTGGCGTGGATGAGAGAAAATAAGGGAATCATGTAAGATTAAAGATATGAGAGAAAGCTAACTTATAACAGTAGTATTGCCACTGGTTCACCTGTTCAATCTATTACCTACCTAGGTATTGCAGGTAAGTCATGCATGAGTCTCGAATTCAAGTAAATATAAACACCTTAGGTGAGGATACGGTAATAAATAGTATCCATAGTAAATTAAGGATACAGCTGGAAAATAATGTGATCTCATTTCCTGTGGTAAAATGGATTTCGTCGCCGCTAGTCGTCAACCTCGTCAACCAATAGCTGCATGTTTTCACCGGTGGTCATGTTTATGATCTTGTTTGCGAACCATTATAGTCACTAGATGGCGCTGCGTGTTTTAAAATACTCATCAGATTTTGCTATTTTGTCTGTGGCAGGTCGGTGATGTCTGGGCTACTTTGAGATTTTCATTAGAGAAAAAGATTGTGGTTGCTGCTGGGATTTTTTTGCCGGTTGTAAAGTGAAATTTTCATTAGTTGTGAGTGTGAGCGTTCGTGTTGGTGAGGGAGGAGTGCACTCACGTCCTCGTCGTGGTCGAAGG
The DNA here is from genome assembly GCA_949319315.1 of Zelleria hepariella. Classification (NCBI taxonomy): domain Eukaryota; kingdom Metazoa; phylum Arthropoda; class Insecta; order Lepidoptera; family Yponomeutidae; genus Zelleria; species Zelleria hepariella. Next base: position 1,815 of record CASGHI010000018.1, read on the forward strand.
CGTTGAAGACGTCGTAGGGCAGACAGGAGAGCAGGTCGATCAGGAACCACGACTTGAAGTAGTTCTTGCGGATCACCTTCGGGTCGCTCACCACCTGGAGGCGTTGTTGGTCATTGTTTGGTTCAAACTGCGCAAAATTACATGGGCGACCGATATACAATTTATAATTTTGGATATTTACATCATCATTCCACAACTATTTTCGCTTCGGCTTTTACAGTGGATTGCAAAAAAAAATCTTTAAATGAAACAAAAACAATTTGCCCAATCGGTTGAGTCGCTGTCAATGTCAAGTGAAGTTTTTCCATACATGCGGCAATTTATTTTTATTTTTAGGCATACTTACCTACTCGTCGGCAATGTGGGTTTTGGATCACAGCGTAGTATTTCGGACCCTGTCAATCCTCTTTACGCCGAGTATACTCCGTTCCATCGCTCGCTGGCAAACCTTGAGCTTGTCCTTCTGTTTTTCGGTCAATGACCAAGTCTTACGACGGCAAAACTAAAGTGGACCTGGGCTGGCCACGTTAGCCGAATGCACCCGGATAGGTGGGCTAGACTTGCCACCGAGTGGGTGCCCAAAGGCGGATATCGCAGACGGGGCCGGCCGAGAAGAAGATGGCGAGACGACCTCGATAAATATTTGCCGGAGTAGTCGGAGGTGGCTCAGGACCGAAAAATCTGGGCTGAGAGGGGGGAGGCCTTTGCCCTGCAGTGGGACATCATTCAGGCTACATAAAAAAAAAAAAAAAAAACTTACCTACTCGTCGTAGATATAAAACATCCTTTACATCCGCGCGTTTCTTTAAATCATTATCGCGCAGGCGATACGTGAGTTAGGCGGTCGACTTATGATATATGTATGTACCAAACGGTGCTCACCTCCCCGCCGGGTCCCACGAAGGTGGTGTGGACTTATAGATATATGTACCAAACGGTGCTCACCTCCCCGCCGGGTCCCACGAAGGTGGTGTGGACTTATAGATATATGTACCAAACGGTGCTCACCTCCCCGCCGGGTCCCACGAAGGTGGTGTGGACTTATAGATATATGTACCAAACGGTGCTCACCTCCCCGCCGGGTCCCACGAAGGTGGTGTGGACTTATAGATATATGTACCAAACGGTGCTCACCTCCCCGCCGGGTCCCACGAAGGTGGTGTGGACTTATAGATATATGTACCAAACGGTACTCACCTCCCCGCCGGGTCCCACGAATGTGGTGTGGACTTATAGATATATGTACCAAACGGTGCTCACCTCCCCGTCGGGTCCCACGAAGGTGGTGTGGACTTATAGATATATGTACCAAACGGTGCTCACCTCCCCGCCGGGTCCCACCAAGGTGGTGTGGACTTATAGATATATGTACCAAACGGTGCTCACCTCCCCGCCGGGTCCCACGAAGGTGGTGTGGACTTATAGATATATGTACCAAACGGTGCTCACCTCCCCGCCGGGTTTCACGAAGGTGGTGTGGACTTATAGATATATGTACCAAACGGTGCTCACCTCCCCGCCGGGTCCCACGAAGGTGGTGTGGACTTATAGATATATGTACCAAACGGTGCTCACCTCCCCGCCGGGTCCCACGAAGGTGGTGTGGACTTATAGATATATGTACCAAACGGTGCTCACCTCCCCGCCGGGTCCCACGAAGTTGGTGTGGACTTATAGATATATGTACCAAACGGTGCTCACCTCCCCGCCGGGTCCCACGAAGGTGGTGTGGACTTATAGATATATGTACCAAACGGTGCTCACCTCCCCGCCGGGTCCCACGAAGGTGGTGTGGACTTATAGATATATGTACCAAACGGTGCTCACCTCCCCGCCGGGTCCCATGAAGGTGGTGTGGACTTATAGATATGTCGGAGAATGAGCGTGTAGTCGCGGTCTTCTCCATAGATAAACGTCAATCCTTTTATTTGTTTGTGGCTCTGGTGTTAATCTATGGCAACACTAACCACAAGGTTTAAAAAGTAAAGTGTCAAATCAGCAGTCCCGCTATTCTGTGGCGGCTTCGCCGATGGTGCGAGCTGAATTGTCAAGTTGTGTTTTTATTTTTGATGATAATCTCATAAAATGGACAAGTCTATGAAATAGGTATAGATTCCCGGACAGCAGCGGTGGGATTGTGCTTTGCGCTTTTCCTTGAGACGGAAACTTTACCAGTAAACAGGATTCGGTCGGATATGCTGTCCGCCTTATCGCTGGCTATGTTTTGCCACCACCTCAAGTCTGCGTGTGGCTCCCGAAGTGATTGTGGATGATATTTCACAGTCCGTCACAATGTGGTGAAAATTCTGGTCAAAATGGTAACCTGCCTACCTACCAAGTTCTGATCGTCAATTCGTGAGTATGTAGTAAGCGTTGCAATGGTTTGACGGCTGAACGGCTCCTAAAGAGCTTGCCGCTTGTTCTTCCGAAGTTGGAGAAACGCCTCTGTCATAAGTGCGCCGAGATTTCAGCTGTAAACTATGGTGTCATACTTAATTAAAAGTTTCTGGCGATCACGTTTGGGTATAGTGAGTTAGAACATCTAACGAGTTGGTGCCTCTGCCTGCCCTTTCTGAGATGTGGGCGTGGGGTCAGTGAGTGCGTGTGAGTGTAACGCTAAACTCCCAAATGTCAAAGTCAGGGATTATTGGTAAACTCTTCCTGTTTTAGTGGTACCTGTGTTGGTACCGGCCTAAGCTGAGTGTGAAATCATATTTTGGGCCAACCCCCGTCTTTGACGGCTGTGTTATTCGGGAAACGACAAAGTATATTGTAGATTTCAAAACATTTAGGTACTTGTTCTACGGTAAGTAGAACGGATAATTTTGTGAAACTACTTTTATTTCATCGGCTTGCAGAAATTCTTGAGTTTTGATTATTGTTATTTTACTCAAAAAAGCTCGTAATGTGGTCATTAATTCGACAACCTTCTTTGAGCAAAGGAGGACTTGCGGGCTACTTTGATTAGGCGCCAGAAAAGTTGTATGGAATTTCATTAATGTCGTGTTTTGCGGCCAGAAAAAGTGTATGAAAATCCATTAATGTCGAGTTTTGTTTCATAAATAGAACTCAAACATCAGGCGCAAAAAGTATTTATTTAGAATTGGGCTGTATGGGTACTGACAGTCGACACATTGCACAGAAAAAAAAGCGCGGCCATATTGTTTTCGGCTTTTCGCGCGTTGTTCGAAGTGATTTTTTCTGTGTTTTTGTTGAAAAAGTGAACTCTTAAAGCGACGAATCTATAACTATATTTAATGTGTTTAACACCGCCGGACATTCAAAAGCAAGCAAAATTAGTAATTGGAAATTTATTGCCACCGAAGTCAAAAGAATAATACAAGCAAGCTTACCAACAAAAAGTTTGCAGAATGGAAAATCGACAGAAAGTACCTAATCTACGACAAATGGTAAGCTAATTAAATTACTATTTTAATTACTATTCTAATTACTATTTTAATTACTCGCATTGTTTGAGTAAAGCACTATACAAGCCTTGGTCTGCAATGAGTGCGCTGCTGGCCACGCTATGATGGCCTCGAGCTTAGCTTAGCTACGCTCTCGGCCCTCAAGTTTGGTCATCATTGCAGCCCTTGCTGGCCGCGCTATAAAGGCCTCGACCTTCGGTCTCGGCCTTCATTCCAGCTTGTCCATCAAGGGCTGCAATGCTGACCGCACTGTGAGGGCCTTGAGCTGCGCTACGCTGCGCTCTGTCGGCCATCAAAAGCGCGCCAGAAACGCACTCATTACAGATCGCGGCAGTAATGTACTATTACTCAAAAAAGCTCGTAATGTGGACATTAATTCGACAACCTTCTTTGAGCAAAGTCGGACTTGCGGGCTACTTGGATTAGGCGCCAGAAAAGTTGTATGGAATTTCATTAATGTCTTGTGTTTTGCGGCCAGAAAAACATTAATGTCGAGTTTTGTTTCATAAATAGAACTCAAACATCAGGTGCAAAAAGTATTTATTTAGAATTAGGCTGTATGGGTACTGGCAGTCGACACATTGCACAGAAAAAAAAAGAGCGGCCATATTGTTTTCGACTTTTCGCGCGTTGTTCGAAGTGATTTTTTTCTGTGTTTTTGTTGAAAAAGTGAACTCTCAAAGCGACGAATCCTCGGATTTAATGTGTTTAACACTGCCGGACATTCAAAATCAAGCGAAATTAGTAATTGGAAATTTATTGCCACCGAAGTCAAAAGAAAAATACAAGCAAGCTTACCAACAAAAAGTTTGCGGAATGGAAAATCGACAAAAAGTACTTAATCTACGACAAATGGTAAGCTAATTAAATTACTATGTTAATTACTATTCTAATTAATATTTTAATTACTCGCATTGTTTGAGTAAAGCACTATACAAGCCTTGGTCTGCAATGAGTGCGCTTCTGGCCACGCTATGATTGCCTCGAGCTTAGCTTAGCTACGCTCTCGGCCCTCAAGTTTGGTCATCATTGCAGCCCTTGCTGGCCGCGCTATAAAGGCCTCGACCTTCGGTCTTGGCCTTCATTTCAGCTTGTCCATCAAGGGCTGCAATGCTGACCGCATTGTGAGGGCCTTGAGCTGCGCTACGCTGCGCTCTGTCGGCCATCAAAAGCGCGCCAGAAACGCACTCATTACAGATCGCGGCAGTAATGTACTAATCTGATATCATCGTGTGACATGCAATGTTTAGATTGCATTGAACATTGACTTAATACCTACAGGAACTAATCAAAGAGAACTATACCTATTATGCAGTCGGATTTAACAACAATAACCTATTGAACCTAAATCTTCCTTAGTTTACAAAAATCAAAGTTTAAGCAGAATTCTTAAATATTATGGATAATGTACCTACTTGGCACCATACCTACTTGCTAAAAGTAAGGTTCTGTAAGAACTCACACTGTAAAAAATAAAATTCAGTTTTCTTTTGTGACAATTTAACAAGATCTACCTACCTGTTCTATAGATAACTGAAATTGGCCAGATTTAGCTCTCATACTTTTATTCAGGGATGAAATGGTATGATGAAATTCATCTTACAGGTATAGTAGGTGTGCGTTACATTGTTGAAAAGCTTATTTTGATTTAATCTCTTTGTAGATATTTGTGAACTAAAATTATGATTGGGTTTACAGATCAATTTCTGTCTAGACGACTAAAGTCTAGTCATGTGATGACCATGGTTGAAAATCAAAATGTTTGTCTGATTTGATGAAGACTAACAAAGGGACAATCTAAAATGTAATATTGCTTACCACTCAATATCCCAGTCTTATTTGAAATGCGAGCTTTGTGATGATAACTCGACTAAAAGATTTAAAAATTGTCTTATTGGAGTAAGTACTTACTTACTGGCACATTAAAATTTACCTACCTTACATTGAAGGCGAGTCAGATCACAGTAATTATAATTTTATAGTTTGTCTTGTTTTATTGCATTGCGTGAAGCTGAGTCAGTATCCTTAGCTGACGGATTTGTTTGATACCTACAGTGTTTTGCGATTTAGATTGCATTGAACATAAAATCACTAGGTATAAGTACCTAACTGTGGATTAAAATATTGAAATCATAATTGAATAAAGTATAAGGTCAGGGAGGCCGAAACGGTGCACGGATTGAGACACTACCACCTACCTACTTCAGCCTACAAAATAAATAATATCGCCTGGTATTTGGTTTTTATTTCACAAACTGTTTCTGTGTGTTTAACTCTCTGAACCTGATAGAATCTATTACCTACGCATTGATGTACTGTGGCTGGAAATTGTTGCGATTTGCTGTATCTATCGTTGCAAGCTGTTATGTCACCTAGGAACATTTTGTTTATTTGTAAGTGTTCGAATTTGGGAGCTTCTAAGCTTTATCATATTGTTTACGCTTTACCTTATCGGTTGAAAGCTGTGGTTTACGCTTTACCTTGTCGGTTGAAAGCTACTATTGGCGCTTTACCTTGTCGGTTGAAAGCTACTGTTGGCGCTTTACCTTGTCGGTTGAAAGCTACTATTGGCGCTTTACCTTGTCGGTTGAAAGCTACTGTTGGCGCTTTACCTTGTCGGTTGAAAGCTACTGTTGGCGCTTTACCATATCGGTTAAAAGCTACTGTTGGCGCTTTACCTGGTCGGTTGAAAGCTACTGTTGGCGCTTTACCTTGTCGGTTGAAAGCTACCGTTGGCGCTTTACCTTGTCGGTTGAAAGCTACTGTTGGCGCTTTACCTGGTCGGTTGAAAGCTACTATTGGCGCTTTACCATATCGGTTAAAAACTACTGTTGGCGCTTTACCTGGTCGGTTGAAAGCTACTATTGGCGCTTTACCATATCGGTTAAAAGTTACTGTTGGCGCTTTACCTGGTCGGTTGAAAGCTACTGTTGGCGCTTTACCTTGTCGGTTAAAAGCTTCTGTTGGCGCTTTACCTTGTCGGTTGAAAGCCACTGTTTGACGCTTTACCTTTTCGGTTGAAAGCCACTGTTTATGCTTCGCCTTGTCGGTTGAAAGCTGTTGTTTACGCTTTACGTTATCGGTTGGAAGTTGTTGTTTGCGCTTCACCTTGCCAGTTAGAAAGTAACACTTCGCCTTGAGAGATTGCGGTTGAAAGCTATTTCATTTCACTTTGAGTTTGAAGTTGGAAGCTATTTTGTGTGTTGAACTATTGAAAGATGTTTTACACTAGGTACTGCTGAACTGTTGAAAAGGTCGGTTGAATTGTTGAAACGTGTTAAGGTACCTACTGTGGAACAATGAGTTTTAATGTGTATGAAACGGTAATCAACTGTGGTTTTGTTGGTTTATTAACCTTCAAAGGTAAAACTGGTAAAAGGTAACGCCTGTGGTCAGATTGACAAGGCAATAAAACTGGTAATTAAAAGGTAACATCTGTGGTTTAATGGACGAAGAAGGTAACGTCTGGTATGGACGAAGAAGGTAACGTTTTGTATGGACGAAGATGGTAATGCTGACGTCTGTGGTTTAATGGATGGAGACGGTAAATCCTGGGATAAAGGTAATGCCTTGTGATCAGATACAAGGCATTTGGTAAACGGACTCTAGTTTTAGTCCGAAGGTTTGGAACGCGCGAGAGCGCGCGTATTGTCAGTATGGCCGTGTCGGAGAATGAGCGTGTAGTCGCGGTCTTCTCCATAGATAAACGTCAATCCTTTTATTTGTTTGTGGCTCTGGTGTTAATCTATGGCAACACTAACCACAAGGTTTAAAAAGTAAAGTGTCAAATCAGCAGTCCCGCTATTCTGTGGCGGCTTCGCCGATGGTGCGAGCTGAATTGTCAAGTTGTGTTTTTATTTTTGATGATAATCTCATAAAATGGACAAGTCTATGAAATAGGTATAGATTCCCGGACAGATATATGTACCAAACGGTGCTCACCTCCCCGCCGGGTACCACGAAGGTGGTGTGGACTTATAGATATATGTACCAAACGGTGCTCACCTCCCCGCCGGGTCCCACGAAGGTGGTGTGGACTTATAGATATATGTACCAAACGGTGCTCACCTCCCCGCCGGGTCCCACGAAGGTGGTGTGGACTTATAGATATATGTACCAAACGGTGCTCACCTCCCCGCCGGGTCCCACGAAGGTGGTGTGGACTTATAGATATATGTACCAAACGGTGCTCACCTCCCCGCCGGGTCCCACGAAGGTGGTGTGGACTTATAGATAAATGTACCAAACGGTGCTCACCTCCCCGCCGGGTCCCACGAAGGTGGTGTGGACTTATAGATATATGTACCAAACGGTGCTCACCTCCCCGCCGGGTCCCACGAAGGTGGTGTGGACTTATAGATATATGTACCAAACGGTGCTCACCTCCCCGCCGGGTCCCACGAAGGTGGTGTGGACTTATAGATATATGTACCAAACGGTGCTCACCTCCCCGCCGTGTCCCACGAAGGTGGTGTGGACTTATAGATATATGTACCAAACGGTGCTCACCTCCCCGCCGGGTCCCACGAAGGTGGTGTGGACTTATAGATATATGTACCAAACGGTGCTCACCTCCCCGCCGGGTCCCACGAAGGTGGTGTGGACTTATAGATATATGTACCAAACGGTGCTCACCTCCCCGCCGGGTCCCACGAAGGTGGTGTGGACTTATAGATATATGTACCAAACGGTGCTCACCTCCCCGCCGGGTTTCACGAAGGTGGTGTGGACTTATAGATATATGTACCAAACGGTGCTCACCTCCCCGCCGGGTCCCACGAAGGTGGTGTGGAAGTTGAGCACGATGTCGATGAAGAACACTACGTCCACGATCGAGTCGATCACCAGCAGCGACACGTCCTCGCTTGTCTACAACCAACCACAGATAAACACTACATTTTTTAATGCAGTATTAATTTTCAAATAAAAGACAGTTTAAAAAAACTAAAAAAACACGCTTTTATAGCTAAGCGAACTAAAAAGTATAAAATATTTTTTTTATTACAAAGAGTTTAAAATTATAATAAAGTTTTAAGTTATTAACAGAATAATACAATACAGAGTAAAAAAGCGTGGGGTGCTTGATTTATTAAATGTTACAATAATTCTATTGGCAACTATCTATGAGATGCACCCCACGCTTTTTTTACTCTGCATTGTATTATTCTGTTAATAACTTAAATTTTATTATAATTTTAAACTCTTTTTAATAAAAAAATATTTAATACTTTTTAGTTCGGTTAGCTATAAAAGCGTGTTTTTTTAGTTTTTTTAAACTGTCTTTTATTTTTAATTTTTTAGTTCGATTTTTTTATTTTTTTATTTCTGACATTTCTAGTACTCAAACATTAGTTGGCTCCTTAGAGTCTTTTGATCCCTACATGAAAGAGAAGCGATTGGCATAAAAAACAAATTTGGTATTTTAGCATTTTTTTTGCTGACCGTACATTTTTTCCAAAATCTGTGAATACAGTTCATAATATCTCAAAAAGTTATGGAAGGTCTCCTAAGAAACTTTTCCTGTAACTATAACGGTTAAGCCTGCCCTTACTGCCCCGTCTCAAAAATCCACCCTGTATAATGGCACTGTAGGGGTATAATGGGAAACTGTTATCAAATTATTGCATTGTCATTGGTCCTTGATAAGTATGCAAAGTTTCAAATTAATCAGACTTCTGGAAGTTGGTAAAAATTATGCTCAAAGATTCCGTTACATACATACATACATACATACAGGCCAAGCTTATAAAAGCGTGTTAATAAAATAAAAGGACGTTTCTTTTCGACACAATTTGCCATTAGATCGTCATTATTTAGTGTCACCAATCATCAATCAAATCCGAATGTCTCGCTTAGGTTGACAGGTAAAAAATACTAAATCTGGCCTTCCAACTATTTGTAGGTACTCACCCTGTAAACAAAAATTTTAGAGCGTTTCTTAGAAAAAAAGTATTACTCATTTGGGGTTATGTTTAGACCAGAAAATACACCAATGAACCAATACCAACCTTATTCTTAAAGGCCACATTGTAGGGCACCATGATGGCGGTGTAGAAGGTGAGACACAGGATGATCCAGTCCCAGATGGCCTTGAACGCGCAGTAGTGCAGCAGGATGTGCGGCGGAGTCTTGGGAGCCTCCTGGCGGTACTGCGGCAGCACGTCGCCCGACAGCGACATCACCTTAAAACAGCACGATACGCTAAATGTAACATTATGTATGGATAAAAAACAATTGCAAAAGAGAGACACTCAATTTGGTTCGAAACGGATCGAATCACTGCTTTTTTTACCCGACTACGCGAAGCAAAAAGGAGGGTTATGATTTTAGCAGCGTATGTATGTATGTATGTATGTATGTATGTATGTATGTATGTATGTGGGTATGTATGTTTGTGTGTTCATCTGTTCCCTCGCAGAGCCTAAACTACTAGACCGATTTCAACAAATGAGGTGTCGTTGGATTTGTCTTAATCACCCAGGTAACATAGGATAGTTTAATTTTGAAAAAAACCAAGATGGCGGCTGTGCTGCGCCCTAAAGTGGTGGACCTAAAAATAAAAATTATCGGATACCATCGTCATGGGTATCAAATGAAAGGGCTTTAAAAGACCTTTTCAAAAATGTATAACACATGTAGCGTCAACATAACAAATAGAACAAAATATTCCAAAATGTGTTTTTTTTTGCCCTTCTTGGTTCTATTCTGGGTGATCGTCCAAAATGACTTACTAAAAAGCTCAAAAAAAAATAGAAGTTAAAAACTAAAACCCGACTACTAAAAGGCTTAAAACAAGACCTGTTTATCCTTAAAATAGACTCATAGATAATTAATCGTAGTCGGAGGACACCACATTCGCATTTGATAAACCGATGGCCTCCGACTACGATTAATTATCTATGAGTCTATTTTAAGGATAAACAGGTCTTGTTTTAAGCCTTTTAGTAGTCGGGTTTTAGTTTTTAACTTCTTGTAGGTAAAGGTTTGCTGCAGTGCGATTCAACCAGGAAACGAAAAAACATCCGAACCGAGGCTTGACGTTTTTTTTTGAGATTTTGCTGCTATCCCATAGTAACAGTTGCCCGTTTTGAGGAGTTTGAAACGATATTTTTTGTAACAGACGACAGAGGATCTGCCTCGTTGTGCAGCGGGTAATGCTGCCAGTGTGCAGTGTGATGGAGACCTTTGGGTCAGATATGTCCCGATGCGGTTTGCTCTGTTTATTTCCTCCATTTTTTATAGTCTTTATGTTTTATTGTTATTATTATTTCCACACTTTAGTTAGGCGGTTCCTTGAGCGTGGGCAGCGCGGACACCAGCACGGAGCGCGAGCGCGTCACCGAGCGCGCCAGCTTGTACATCCCATGGTACATGGTAGTCGGTACATACGTGCGCGAGCTGCGAGGCGCGCGGCGGTTCCTTGAGCGTGGGCAGCGCGGACACCAGCACGGAGCGCGAGCGCGTCACCGAGCGCGCCAGCTTGTACATCCCATGGTACATGGTAGTCGGTACATACGTGCGCGAGCTGCGAGGCGCGTGGCGGTTCCTTGAGCGTGGGCAGCGCCGACACCAGCACGGAGCGCGAGCGCGTCACCGAGCGCGCCAGCTTCGCGAACTTGGACAGACCTGCCGACAGACACTCATCAAAACATATCTAAATGTCTAGGGAACGAACAAGGTTTTTCTCCAGTCACTAAAATTTTTCCGCCATCTATACCTCACCCATCATCTGGAAATATCACGATAAAGTAATTTTATAGTAAACTAGCATACGGTACAGATACCTCTTCATCGTCTCTATATTGGTAGCGCTGTCCCATTTCCCCTCTGAGTACCAGTAAGTATTTTCTTACCGAAATACAGTTTTCCATACAAAATGTTTGATCCCTAGCCACTTTTGATGAGTGTAGTTGCCGGTATTGACCACAAGGGCGCATTTGAACGGGGGTGGCTACTCTAGACCAGCTTGGCGACTAGCTCTCCTTAAGGGGTATGGCTGCGGGATGGGTTAAGGGGTATGGCTGCGGGATGGGTTAAGGGGTATGGCTGCGGGATGAGTTAAGGGGTATGGCTGCGGGATGGGTTAAGGAGAGCAGAAAAGAGGGTTTCATCAAACTTTAACTGCGGGAAATATGAATAATTCTCAGAAATAGAGAATTCACGACAAATTCACGGTAATAAAACTGTATTATTTCCAGTATACTAAAAAACGAACTACAACATTGTCAGCTGATTAGGTATTTTGCTCAAAAAACCTGAATATTGTCATCAAAATCAATGAATTAACTATGTCCTTAGTTGAACATGCGTAGCACTGCTACGGCGTAGCTCATAGACATAGTACGAAATAATAAGCTTCATAACATAATTACTATAAATGAAGTTTAATTTTTGAGTCTTTTTTAGCGTGTTATAAATTTTCCCTTCAAAATCAATTAACAATGACGTAAGTTAAAGATACGTAGCACTGCTACGGCGTAGCGCGTAGACCTACTTTTATGGAAGAAACCCCTTCCAAACTGATAACAAAATTAAATACTATCTCAAGGATTTCTTAGTTTTCACAAAATAACTTAATATCGCGAGTTAATTTTCCCTACAAAATCAATTGTGTTTTATGTCATGCGAAGGCTGCGTAGCATTGCTACGGCGTAGCACATACATCCACAACCAAATAATAAGCCTTCTAAAAGAATAGATTTATAAGAACTCTGCTTTTTTAGGCTTTCTTAGCTATTAAAAGATATTGTTGCTTAGATCAACACCTTTGATCGATCGTTGATATATTGCTTATCGCAAAAAGCGGAAATTTTACTACGATTTAATAACGGTTTAATTTCGAACTCTACCCTTGACCACGGCAAAAGCTACCTATAGTATAACAGACAAAAAGGTTTATAAGTGGTTGCACGCACCACCCTTAGGATCGTCCGCGTCGATGGGATGCTTGAGCGCCGTGATGTCGCGGAACGTGAGCAGGAACAGAACCACCAGCTCGCGCTCGTTGCGGATCGGCGCCACCTGCACCAGCAGCCACAGCGGCGTGTCTGGAACACACACACACACACACACCCTCAGATGGTCGATGCACAAGGGCTGTGACAGAGTAGCGGCCGAGAACTGGACCGCGATCAGTGGTAAGACCAACAGCCCGATGGTCGGACGATAATGTCCTTGCGGCACAGGGTCCGTCCGTGGATGCGGATAGCGAGGGACCGTGAGAGGTGGCGCGAGGGGAAAAAGGCCTATACTCAATAGTGGGCTGAGGTGGGCTGATGGTGAAGATGCAATACACAGCCACAAATAGGGTAAATAAATCTTATAAATAAATCTTATCGTGGAGTGTCTGCAACACACATACGAATATAGCATGCAATTACACCCTATTACTACGTAGATAGTATCTCCTCTGTGATACCATACACAAACACACAACTGAGTGGCAGCAATACATAAACATACAGTACGCCTACAATACGCCTATGTACACAAACTTAAAAACCCTTCACGAAAACATCAACTTTCCACCTCTCAGCAATTACATATTGTTAGTAATTTTCTGTTTTGTAATTAACAAAATTATTTGCTCGTATAACCCTACATCTTGTTAAACCTAATTAGGGAGCCCGCAATACAAGTTTACTTAGTGCGGGGCCCACTGTTTATATTTCATGTAAAAATTGTTTGGTAATAAATAAATTTGTATTTGTATTTGTACATAAAAAAATTGACTTATAAATTTTACATCATCAGTAAAAACTACAACCACAGCAACAAACTCGTCTCAGCTATTGGCCGTACTCGGTATAAAGATTTGCCGTATATCGATACTTATAAAACTTTTAGATTGCCCCATCACTACGTACTCGGCAATACTGACGAAGACTGACCGTGACCGTTCCGTCTGCATTCCAACATGTTTTACATCTATCCTAAAAATTGTCTATTTAATTCCATACTTTGCATCTACAGAGTGTTAAAAGACCGCCAACAAAGCGGGAAACCACGTATTCACCTCATCATAAGGAACATTTTTGCCCAAGGAACTATGCCTGGGAAATCAACGGTTTCCGAGATAATGAGGTTCAAAGTCGGACTTTTCAAAACTTGAATGAAGAAATGTATTCAGTATCTAGTTCTTAACATACCTTCTCAAGAAGCCATATCAAAATTATGAACATTTCTTACAAAAAACGACGTTAAAATTGCAACCCGCAATGTATTCTCAACATCGGCACTTCAAGCTTAAGTAACATAAACTTATACCTACGCTTGCGCAATATGACTTCTGTGCGTTACACGTCCATTGCGTGATAAAATATTTTTCAAAATTATAACCTAAAAAACCAAAATCATTTCCCAGCAATAATTTATCGAAAAAGTACTTTGTTTTGGTGTCTAGTATGCGTGGCTTTCGGGTCTGTTGGCGGTCTTTTAACACCCTGTATACTTTGAATAGTAAAAATACATACTGTGTGAACTCGTAAAGTGCATAAACTGATACTTTTAGTATCCTCTAGGTTTTAGGTACTCGATGTGTCTGCAACCAATACGCAACTCCTCAAGTTGTTTATAATTTTGTAACAAAACGAATGTAGTGATCATCCCAGTGTAATAATTAATTTACCACTCATGTTTTGACGGTTTTGAAAGGTGATTTAACCTCATAAAACTAACTGTACATTGTCCGATTTGTGTATGTGTTGACTGTGTCAGCTTTTGCATATTTTGTAAGTATTTTATATCAATAAAGAACTTTAAAAATCAAATCAAATCAATACATAAACAAACACACATTTCAACAAAATGAAAACCTGAATGCAAGCGGGACCAAGACAAATCAGCGGGCGTATTTGCAAAGAAATCATTCCCGTTGTCAAAAGCCGTGTTTTTGACGGAAAATACTGAAAACAACAATATTTATTAGACGGTTATTAGTCGGAGGATTAAATGAGTGGACTGTGAGGGGCGCATGACTGAGTTTAATGTCTCCGCTTTGACTATAATGCAGTTGGTTTTTTCTTGTTATTTTACTCGTGTTTTATTGTCAAATTATACACGGACTCAATAATTCCGCGGTGTTCTCGCAATGAGTTCATTTGCAGTCGGCCGTAGCTCAATAATGCATGCACTCAGTTGGGGAGGCTAAAGCTGCTGAAAGACGTGAGCATTCACAGAAGGTTGAGTATTCGCTGTTTGTAAAATTGACAAACTGAACAACGAACAGAGCCAAATATTGCTACGAACATTTCATGATCATTGTAATGAAAGTTCTAGTAAATTATTGTCATTCTAGGAACGAGGGCGAACCATAAAAATTGCTCGGCCCGGCAAAAAGCTCAAAGACACGTGTTGCGGAGACCAGACAGTTACCTGTCCACACAAGCACTGACGTGGATAGCTAATGGCAAGAGACGGCCGGGCCCCCGCACTACCTGGAGGCGCTCAGTTGACAAAGAGGCTGCATCAACTGGACTCGGCTAGAAGGAGCTGGAGGCTGCCGCGCAAGACCGCGAAAGATGGAGATCCCTTCTTCGAGCCCCTGATAAGGGATAAAAGGATATCATCATCATCATCAGCTGTTAGAATGCTCGTTAGAACGCTCGCAGGAGTTTATGTCTGCAAGATTTTACGTGTAGTGCTGTAACATTCGCTAGAATGCTCATAACAAGTGAATGCTCAAGTCTGTCTGCAGCTTTACACACAGCGGCCGTGTCCGCCGCGGCGCGCGGCGATAAAAACAAACGGTCTACTGCGCGGAGTTCATTTGCTCGCTCGGGACTAGTCGGGACGCGCCGGCGGTTTTATCGTTTTGATCGGGGATGCCTGGGGCCTGGAGCCTGGGGGCGGGTTAGAGGTGCTCCCTGCGGTGCTCTAGCACCTCGGTATTAAAAGAGTTTTTTTTGTTTAAAACATTACGACATGTTTTTGAAAAAAGCTATATTTATAGAGTACTTAATTGTTGGCTTTTTTTTATAGGACCTACAAAATATATCCACCATAATATCTTTACAATATGAAAGTGGAGTGAGATATCTTTAACTATCTTTATCGATAGAGCGTCGACTATTTGGAGGTCATGGATGTTTAAAAACCGGTTTGTATGGATGATCGAACGGCATATGAGTTTGAGTTTGTAAGAACCTACTCGTAAGTGGTCGGCTATGAAACCACTGACATTTCAGCGTGTATAAGTACGAAAACATCCGTCTAATATTAGTTTTTATGAAGGCAGGTTGTTTACCGGCCCTGTAGTCTCGCCAGGTGCGCATTGTGATATTGCACGATCCGATCACTATTAGTATTCATACGAGGGAACACAGCTCCGCTACCATCTACGAGGGAACACAGCTCCGCTACCATCAACGAGGGAACACAGCTCCGCTACCATCAACGAGGGAACACAGCTCCGCTACCATCAACGAGGGAACACAGCTCCGCTACCATCAACGAGGGAACACAGCTCCGCTACCATCAACGAGGGAACGCAGCTCCGCTACCATCAACGAGGGAACACAGCTCTGCTACCATCAACGAGGGAACACAGCTCCGCTACCATCAACGAGGGAACGCAGCTCCGCTACCATCAACGAGGGAACACAGCTCTGCTACCATCAACGAGGGAACACAGCTCCGCTACCATCAACGAGGGAACGCAGCTCCGCTACCATCAACGAGGGAACACAGCTCTGCTACCATTTACGCTATTGACTCAACACTGCGCGGTTTTTGGTCGAGCGGATATGGACGGGCGTAATTATTATTTAGCAGCCAGTTTAAGTTACTGCACCTAAAAAAAAGATTGTTCATTTCAATAAGATTTAATTTCATTCATCAATACTGTTTGTCCTTATATGTTTCTTAGTTCAATAAATAATATTTCAATCGAATCTTATAATTTCATCAAGCAAAATAACTGGTTTTGACGGTTTACTACTGTGCGGGTTTGTTACATCAGAGTATCCGCACAGTTCTGAATCGTCAAAACGAGTTAATATAAAATTGCTCTTATTGAAATTAACAATCAACAACAGTGTGGTGACACCTTGCCCCCCCCCCCCCCCCCATACCTGTGTACCCCTGCCGTCAGTATAATATACCTCTAGAACCTAGAACCTATAACACGTGTATCAATGAATCTACCCAAAAAGTACAACATGACTAGGTACTTGGCGATCCTGCCAGGCCGGTACTGCCAGGCCGGTACTGCCAGGCCGGTACTGCCAGGCCGGTACTGCTGGGAGCGGCGCCGGTTGGCCAGAAATAAATAATACATAAATTAATAATTAACATAAATGTAAAATAAATAAGTAAATATGTAATTAATTACAAACAATGCCCGGCTGGCATCGACACCAAAGACTTTATAAAAGTGACTATAACCGATATTAAATGTGTTAAATTTTAAAAAGGGGCCACCAATAACAAAAATAAAATCGTTTCAAAATAAAAATAAAATAAAGTTTAAACATGGACTGTACAGTAGTACTGTGAAATATCATCAAGAAAGGCGTTTCAAATCAAGATCAAGAAGAGAAGACATAATATTATATCAAAAGTACAATCAGCGTGAAAAGTGCGAAACGAAAATGAACAAAATTTCTGCTTTCGATATAAAGCAGAAAAATAGTGAAAAATCACGCGAAAAGGTGGCGCTGCGCATCGGGAGATATGCTCAAGCCTTTGAAGGATGTTCATCAGGCGCCGGGAGAACCAATCTGGAGAAAAGTCTGCAGCACTTGTAAAAAGGTGTTGTTTCATATGGGCCAATTTTTTTATTTATTTTGCAATCGCTTTAAAATTTTGAAGGACTATTTTTTATGAAAGAGGAAAATCCCCTGAACAGTACCTGATTCCTGAAATATTTAATTTCTGTGTTATTTACATGTACGAACACTTTTTGTTTGTTGAAAGGTTATTTATACGCGTTCAGAAACTGCTTTACACGAGCGAGGTCGCTCGTGTAAAAAATGCCTTTGTGTTTGAAACAATATTTTTTACCAAAAATACAAACATAACAATAATCAGATAAAGCGTAAACCTTGCCATTCGAGACATAGACCCCCATTATTTATTGTTAAACATTATGCGCAAGTTATTTAGGTACAAAGGTTTTTTTTTCTACGAACGTTCTGGTTTTGAAACATTTCCCTCCGTTGCGAATTTTATCTGTGGTGTTTCGTTCGTGGCGTGGGGTGTTGTTTGGCATTTGTTTCACAGATTACAAAAAAGAAGTATGTGTGATAAATGTGTTGGTGACCGGTGCGTTTCAAAAGTGTTTTGGTTTTGTTTCGCTGATTTTTACGTTATGTAAAATAAATCCAGTACCTACCATTTGAGGTTACTATTTATTTGTATTTTGACACTTGTGCAGATTTCAAAAAGAAATTTGTTCTGTGTGTTGGTGACCGATGCGTGTTGGTGAGTCTATGGCTTGACAGCTGACAGCTCCACTATTCTGTGCACACGGCTCACCACAGAGTCCGCCATTTATTCAGTATTGAGTGTGTGTTGCATTGCAATCAAATGAAAACATCTTATACATGGAACCAAATGAAGATATTGAGGAGTGGTCGGTAAAAGATGGTCAAGCATTCAAATACAGTCTATCTTTTTTGGTCCTAATTAAATTTCAGTCTTAGCCTAAGCCCCATACTACCGTGAAACAACACCTTTAAGTAAAAAGTGTTTTCGGTATAGTAATAAATAAAAAAATCTTTTATGTAAAAATATAAATCGAAATATATATGTATTTTTGCAGTTAAAATATGAAGTGAATTCAGTAAGTAAATAAATTTTAATGTGCTGTTGTTGACAGTAGAAGTAGATGTAGACCAAATTGTATTTTTTTTTTTGTTTCATAAAATCAATAAGTATTTTTGTCCGCGAATGTACAACTTTTTTTGACAAGTTTTAGTTCTTTGTTTACAACAGAGTGTTTGTTTGTTTGGAGAGATGATGTGATATTGACTCACGGTTCTTCTTGTAGAGCAGTATCTCCAGCTGGTCGGCCAGGTGGTGGTCGAGGGCTCGCTCCACGCGCCCCGCCGTGCCGCCGTCCGTCAGCTCGCCGTGCATCCACGAGCATCTGCGAAGGACGCAAACAAACTAATAAACTAGGCTGTTTACTTAGAGTCAACTTATAGACCCGTTTTTGGGACGCTGCAGTACCTGGGACATTGTTTACATAGAGTACGCCTGCCAGCCCAGCACCTTTACAATCTTGACAGCTGTCGGCCTAGCCCGCAGAAAAGACAAGTCCATGCCTACGGAGCAAACCAAGCCGCGCATTTCCTCACGATGTTTTCCTGCACCGTTAGCGAGTGGTACTTCGCGATTCCACAGTTCGGGACGAAGTACGTAATATTAGTGGGAAATGGGATCTTGATTACATGGCTAGTTTGTTCGGGGATAGGTAATCGTATCAGGTAGTAGTGGTCACCCCTGTTTTCAGTTTTAGTTTTCAGGCCGCTCAAAGTTCCTCTGACATGGATTGTTATTAATCAACAACAACCGGGACCAAAGTTCCTCTGACATGGATTGTTATTAATCAACAACAACCGGGACCAAAGTTCCTCTGACATGGATTGTTATTAATCAACAACAACCGGGACCACTGGTTTAACGAACCTTCTGAAGCACGGAAGCGCTCAGATATGACACCCTTGACACCCTTCCCGCGATAGAAGGGCCTTTACCAAACCTAACTAATGAAAAAAAAAAAAAAACATATCTTCTTTCAAGATGCGTTTTTTGCTTCGATCAAGTTCGGTGGTTTATCCATAGATTGATACGTAACGGGGTTGAAGTTCGTCTACAATGGATTCCTTCACACGTGGGCGTCAGGGGTAACGAGGTAGCAGATTCACTTGCATCCAAAGCTCTGCAGAACGGCATACCTCTCGACACGGTACCGCACTATACTGATCATCTTACAAAAGTTAAAAACGACAATTATATTAAATTTAAATCCTATTTTAATGAGTGCTCTCAAAACAAGGGCATCTGGTACAGGACCATTGTAGACGAACCACCACGCGAACCTTGGTTTGCCTCAAGAAAAATCAACAGAAGAGATTTAGTTATTTGCTTCCGAACCCGAACTTATCATATCCCACTTAACAAGTTTAATTTCATCATGAAAAAAAGAGACGATCCAAATTGTACGCTATGTGAGAAAGAGGAGGACCTCCTACACTTAGTTCTCGAGTGTAAAATCAACGAACAATCTAGGTTTGATTTCTTAAAAGAAACTCGGTGCCTTGCTGGCGATTTCCTCTTCTTTTTCCATCAAATCTTAAGTTCAGGGTTCACTGCTGATTACAGTGATAGATTTTTAAGTTTCATCATAGACTCATTGAACCTTAGATCTGAATATTATAAAAATACTCATTAATCCCAACTGTTAAAGTAACAATGGCAGTGTTGCTTAAACTTTGTACTGTTAAAGTAACATGCAGGGTTTGGGCAGCACTGTTATTGTTTCAACTTATGTTACCTTACGTTTATATTTTTGATCTAAAGTTAAAGTTACCTTATGTTTATATTTTAGTTTAACCAACATTGTTATTATTTTTAAGCCGGCTTAATCAATATGATGTATGGCTTATAAAATAAATAAGATTAAAAAAAAAAAAAAAAAAAAAAAAAAAAAAAAGAATTTTAGGCCTCCATGTCCACCGGCAGGCTAGGGCCTGGCAGGCTCGGCGCTTCGGAGCCACCCTCTGCGGGTTTGGAAGAGAGAGGGACCTGCTTCCCTTTCTTCTTCTTCCCTTTCTCGGGGGCAGCGCATTTCTGTCCCATTCTGTGGTCAGCGGTCAGCCCTCGGTCGCTGCAGATCGGGCACCTGGGTGAGGCGGAGCACTCACTCGCCTTGTGGCCGGATCCTCCACACGCAAAGCAGGCCTCGCTTCGGTCCACGGGGCTCCTGCACTCCTCCCTCACGTGCCCGGTCTCCAGGCACCGGTAGCACCTCATGGGCCTCTCGGGCAGGTAAGTGACCCGGGCCGCCACCCATTCCCCGATGCACAGTCGGGGCTCTGCCACTACCTTCCTCAATGCCGTAAGTGGGCAGCGGACCCGCACCGACCCCAGCCGGCGGCCGTTCGAGCGTATTTCGCCGACCTGCACCTCGTCGACACTGCAGCCTCCCTTGGCTGCGATTGCAGCCGCCACCTCCGCTTGGGTGACCGACTCGTCCAGGTCCGTAATGCGTAGGTCACCTGCCTTCGAGGGACGCGCCACTTTAACGGGCAGTTCCGACAGGGCTACCTTAAGGCACCCTGCCAGTTTGTCGGCGTTGCCAGCGCTCTCGGGGCCCGTCACCTCAAGCAGGAGACCTCCGTTACGGCCTCTCCTCTGGCGGATGTCGGTGATGCCGCACGCAGCAAGCTTAACCTTCGCCTTGGCCGTGGACATCACCTGAGCGTAGGTGGTGTCCGAGCCCTCCGGAAGTGTCAACATGATTGCTGCCGACTTCGGTGGCCTTGGGGGCTTCGGCTTCGGTTTTGCCCTCTGCGTGGACGGCCTTGGCCCTGCCGTCTCCTTCTCCGCTTTTTTGGACCTGCCCTTCCTGCCCTTGGCCTCAGTCCACTGAGCAGGGCCAGGTCCCCCGGCTGGTGCTGCGGAAGCGGCAGGCACCGCCGGCAGAGGCGCCACTGCAGGAACTACGCTTCTTGTCTTCCTCTTTTTAGCTCCCTTCGTCTTCTGCCCTGTCGGCACTGGCTCAGCCGCCTTAACCGGCAAGGTTGGCTTTTGGCCCAGCGGAGGGCGGATGGCCCGGTCGGGGAAGAGCTCCGCTTTGAATTCCACTTTGAATTTGGCCAGTTCAGCCCCAATCATGGCCCCTATCCGCTCCATGAAGGATTCCGGAGCCTGGGATGCCTGTGCGACTGGGACTGGTGGTGGGTTAGAGATCCCGGCCCTCTCACTCTCCCCGCGAAGACCCCGCACTTCCGCGGTCAGTGTAGCCATCTTCTCTTCCAGGGCGGCCAGCTGCGAGCGGAGATTGGCATTCTCCTTTTGCAGCCGGTCAACCCTGTCAGAGCCCGAGGACCGCTGCGCCATCTCCTCAACGGCGGCCTTAACAGTGCGGGCCGCTATCCGCAGTTCGCGAACAAAAGAGCCCTTGAGGTTTTTGGACCTGCCCGCGACGGATTCCACCACCATCATTTTTTCGTTGACCTGGGCTCCTAGATCGGCTGTGGGCTGCTCCCTCATTTCTGCCGCTAGGTCTTCCGGCGTTGGCAGGTTCTGGCATGACCTGGTAGCTGGAAGAGGCTGCGTCAGGTCGACGTCCTCCTCCCCCGCTGGCCGTTTGCCCTTCGTCCGCTTGGCGATGCTATTTTCAGCGGCCGATGCTGTGTTAGCACGCTTCCTGAGCCTGGTCGAGCCCGCTGACGAATGTGACACCATTGAGGCGTCCGACTCGTAGTCGCTCTCCGCCAATGCTGCGACCTCGCTGCTCCTAGCACCACTGCCACTGGTGCAAGGAACAGCAAAGTAGCCCGCATCCTTCTCCTTCCTACAACGTGGGTCTGTGCCCCCCCCAGAATACGAGGGGCAGCCCGAGCTAAGCTCGGGGAGGGATTCTCCGGCAAGGCCGGTACCCTCCTGGGGTAGTTTTTTTGGATCCACTTGCATTTCATATTTTCCTGGCCTAGCCAGGTGGCTACCATTTAGCTTGGTTGGTTGGACGCTAGGGACTGATGCACTCCCCAGCCGCTCTTTCGAGCATCCCGACGCCACGTTCCCCAGCGTCGGGAATTGAGGATTTTTTATAGAGGTTGTCTCCTCGTGGTCCGGCTAAAGCAGGACCCTCGGTCCCAGTACGTCGGGATTACGATATACTACCACGCACCAGCACCGCTCTGAAAGCAGAGCAGGTGGTGCGCCCTGCTCGCGCCAAGTGGGTTAGCACAGGGCACGAGCACTCCCTCCCGTCAGGTTATTTGCCGTCGAGCAATGAGATCCCACAAGGAGAAGTCATTGCCCGACGCCCAGGGTGCACCGGCCCACCCACTGGTTCTATCCAGATTCCACCAACCATCTGGACAGAACCAGCAGATAGGCACACGAGGAGGTTACCTGACCCAGCACCCCAACCTAACCTTTTTTTTTTTTTTTTTTTTTTTTTTTTTTTTTAAAGGTGGAGAAACCCCTTCGGGTACCCGCCGTCTTCGGGGGAGGCGGCGGGTTATGTGGTGCACACTAAAACTCCACCGGTGTCCTTCTCAGGCCTCCGTGGGGGGTCACGGGAAAGCGGGAACGAATACGACCGCAACCCCCCACTGCCCGGCCGCTTCCGGCCTTCTCTCGGGGGGGACGAGGACATCCCCCCTCCTGTGCTCCTGCACTTTACGACGGCGCGGGACACCGTCGCGCCGTCGTCCTCTCGGGGCCGCTGATGGACACGGAGGGCCCCCGCCCCCCGCACCCACGACCCCAAGGTGACCCGCGCGTTACGGGAGCAACGCGCGGGCAGCCGGAGGTGGCGGCACTCCTGGTGCAGTGCCGCCACGGCGGCGGCGGCGGCGCCGTCTCGCCGGATCCGCCGCTTCTCTTTCGCGTTCGGCCGCCTCCTTGGCGAGCATGACAGACTCGCAGAAGGAGGCGACCGCCGCCCAGGCCTCTCGCCCACCGACCATGGCACGTACCACGGCCGGCAGGGAGAGGTCCTGCCCGACTACGGCCTCGAGGGCCGTCCGCTCGGTCGCCCAGGCTGGGCACGCTTCCAGCGTGTGCTGGGCCGTATCCTCCGGGTCAGCGCAGTGGTGGCACCGCGGGCTCTGCTCCCGCCCCAGCTTAAACAAGTAACTCCCGAAGCAGCCATGGCCCGAGAGCACCTGCGTAAGCCGGAAGCTGAGAGCTCCGTGCCCTCGGTGCAACCACTCCGCCAGGACCGGACGGATTGCTCCGATGGTCCTGTGACCCGCGCTCGGCCTCTCCAGCCTGAGCGCCCACTCCTCCTCCGCGGCGGCGTCGGCCTGCTGCCGGCGTGCTGCGATCTCGCGTGGCGCGGGCCAGTGGTCCCTCGCACGCGCCTCCTCGCGCCAGTTATAAAGGTCGGCGAGGGTTCTCGCGTCGAGGTCCCAAGGCTTACTCCGCGCCAGCAAGCAAGCCGCCTCGCGGGAGATCGTGCGATATCCTCTCGCCATCCGGACGGCCATCAATCGCTGAGCTTTGCTCATCAAAGCTACGTTGAGGCCGTCCAGTGCGGGCGCCCACATTGGAGCGCCGTAGAGCGCAATGGATCGCACGATCCCCGCATAAAGATGCCGGCAGAAGGCCGCTGGCCCTCCGACGTTCGGCAGCAGCCTACTGAGCGCCGCTGCCGCCACCAGCAGCCTCGGTCCGAGGCGCTCGAAGTGGGCGTGAAACGTCCACCGGCCGTCGAGCGTCAACCCTAGGTACTTCAGGGTCGACTTGGCCGCGATGGTCGCCCCGCCCACAACGATCCCCGGCATGTCCACCGGGGGCCGGTTCCTCGAGTCGTGGAACCAGATCGCCTCGGACTTGTGGAGGGCCACCTCGAGGCCGAGTTTCTTGATGCGGTGCACCACGAGCGCGACACCAGCTGTGGCCACATGGGCCGCCTCCCTGTACGTCCGTCCACGGGCCGTCACCAGGGTGTCGTCTGCATAGCAGGTGAGTTGGACACCCGGGAGGTTGGATCCGCGCAGCACCCAGTCATAGCCGAGGTTCCACAGAAGGGGCCCCAAAACAGACCCCTGCGGAACCCCGCACGACATCGCCCGGCGGACCCAACCCTCTCGGCCAGGATACGTGATGTATCTGTCCGAGAGGTACGACCCGAGGATCATCCTCAGGTAGGGAGGCACCCGGTGGTAGACCAAGGCCTCTCTAATGCATGACCAGGGCAGGGAGTTGAAGGCGTTGGCGATATCCAGAGACACCGCCAGCACCACCCCGCCCCGGGCAATGGCCTCGTCAGCTATGCCGCGCACGCGCTGCACCGCATGTATTGTCGAGCGACAGACGCGGAAGCCGAACTGGCTCTCCGACAGGTTCGGTCCGACCCTCGCCAAGTGGCGGTTTATGCGGGCTGCTACAACTCGTTCGAGGAGCTTGCCCGCCTCGTCCAACAAGACGATGGGCCGGAAATCGGACGGTGTGACGGAGTCGGCGAGCCGGCCCTCCTTACGTAAGAGGACCAGCTTGCCCGTTCTCCACTGCCGCGGGAACACTCCTTGTTCCAGGCAAGCAGAGAACAGGCTGCGGAGTCGCGCCTCTAGCGCATCCGGCTTCAGGGCGAGCCACCAGGCCTTGGCAGGGATGCCATCCAGGCCCGGCGCCGTCTTCTTGCAGCGGATGCGCTCCAGCGCGACCGCCAACTCCGCCTCCGAAACCTCGGGTACTTCAGCCAGCTCGGCCTCCGGCTCGGTCGCTCCCATCTGTGGGGCCCGGTGCTCCCCTCGGGCAGGGAAGAGGGCCAAGGCGATGGTCTCTACTGCCTCCGGCTGGATACTCTGAGTCAGCGGGGGCGCCCACGGCCGGAGCTTCTCTCTGGCCATTCTGTATGGGCGCCCCCACGGGTCCTCGTTCAGAGTATCCAGCAACTCCCTCCTCGCCTCCGCCTTGGCCTGCAGGGTGGCCACCTTGAGCTCCCGCTTCCGCTCCCGGTGCACGTCGTGAAGACGGACCTCCTCGACTTCGTTTCGAGGGCGGCGTCGCCGCTGCCGGGTGTACTGGCGCCACGCGGCGGTGCACGCCACGCGTAACCGCGCGATATCGTCGTTCCACCAGCACACCTGCCTCCTGGGCTGGAGCGGCTTAGCACGGGGCATGGCCGCGTCACAGACCTCGGTCATGGCCTCCGTGAACCACTCCACCTCGCCCTCGACATCGACAGCGGCAGCGCCGTCAGGCACCGGGAGCCAGGACTGCACAATGGCGGCCTCCAGCAGCACCTCCCTGCTCATTTTCTTCAGGGCCCACCTCGGACCGCTCGCCACCGGGGCCGTGCCGAGTGCCGCGGTGAGGTCGAACCTAATGTATTTGTGGTCCGACCCCGTCTCGACCTCCGACAGCACCCGCCACCCCGACAACTGCTGCAGCATTGCCGGGCTCCCGATCGTCAAGTCAACGATCGAGGACCCGTTCCACCGCACGCAGGTCGGCTCAGAGCCCCGGTTGGCGACTGCGAGACCAGCGGCCACTGTCCACTCCAGCACCGCATCGCCGAATGCGTCTGTCCTCGGGGACCCCCACGCGGTGCTCTTGGCATTTAGGTCCCCCGCGACCATCACCCGGCTAGCGGCGCTGCGCAGGACCAACGTCTCCAGCTCCGCGAGGAAGGGCTCAAACTCCCGCAATGGCCTGTTGGGGGAGAAGTAGACGCTGACGAGCAGCATCCCCCCCAACATGCAGGCAACGAAGCCCTCGCCTCGCGTCACGTTTTCCGGCTGGAGAACGTGATCCGCGGAGGAGCGGACAACTATGGCCGCATGATCCGTGCGGTCCGAGATCCATCCCCGCCCGCTGGGGATGAAATAGGGCTCCGCCAACACCGCCACGTTAATGGACCACTGCGCCAGGCTCTGCATCAAGAGATCCTGAGCCAAGGCGCAGTGGTTCAAATTCACCTGCAGCACCCGCGTGGCCATTACTGATCGGGTGGTGCTGCAGTATCCATGGCCACCGGGGCTGGCAGAGCAGCGGTGGGTGGTAGAGCGGGAGCACCGGGCTGGACTGGGCTCTTTTTCTTTCCTCCTTTCTTTTTCTTCTTTTGGCGGCATGAGCTGCCGCCCAAGCTGTGCCCGGCCGGCAGACCTTCGGCCGAGCACAGCGGGCAGTTGACCGCAGCCCTGCAGCCACGGGCAACGTGCCCCGACTGACCGCAGCGGTAACAGAGACCGCTGCGGTCCACACCCGCTTCGCAGTTGACCCCGACGTGGCCAACCTCCAGGCAACGGAAGCACCGCTGCTCTCTGCGCGGGAGAAGCCTAGCTCGGACGACGCACCATCCGAGCTTCAGCTTTCCGGCCAGTGCGAGCTTTTTCGCTGCTTCGACTGGGCAGCGAACCCACACCGAGCCGGAGCCCCGCACAAAGGAGATGCTCCCCACCTGGACATCCTCCTCTCTACACCCGCCAGACGCTGCAACGGCAGCCTTTGTCTCGGCGGGCGTAACCGAGTCGTCCAGGTCCATGAGCCGCATCTCAGCGGTCCTTGAAGGCCTAGAGACAACTGCTCCGTCGGGGACAACCTCCCTCAGCTTTTCGGCCAAGGCGTCAGCCTTAGCCCTAGCCACTTCGCCGGTGCCGGGGACCTCCAGCATTCGGGCACCGGTAGCACCGGTACGGAACCGGAGGCTTCCTATGCCCATCCCCGGCAGGTCCAGCTTGGCTTTGGCGGAGGACATCACCTGTGCATAGGTGAGTCCCCCCTTTTCCGCCTCCGGGCTAAGGCTGAGCACCACCGCCGCCGTGCGGGGGGTGCGCAGCTTCTTGGCTGCCGCCTTGGACCGCTCAGCAGGGTTGAGCGGCTTTTTGGCAGGAGCGGTCTGCTTTTCCTGCGTCGCCTTCTTCTTCCTCTTCCCCCGCTTCCCCCGCCCCACAACAGTCCAGTCTCCATCAGGAGCCGGAGCCTGCGCACGGGGCGGGGGGTTATGGGGGGCGGACGAAGGTCCAGCCGCCTGGCTCAGGCCCTCCACGGCTGGAGCGGGCGGCCGCGTCCTCGTCGCTGCCCGTGGGGCGGGCGCCGAGGGCTGAGGTGCCACCACTTCCGGGGGAGGCTGCGAGGGCGCCGGCTTTTGGCCCTTACCTTTGCCCTTGCCCTTGCCCTTCGACTTGGGCGCGGGCGTGGGCTCCGGGACTGGGTGGGGAGCCGGGGCCTGGGCGGAGGCTCTGTCCGACGCAAGGGGCGGACGGAGGCGCTGCTCGGGGAGAAGACGGTCGTTAAGGCCCTCGAAGCGCGCGTTGACCATGGTCCCAACTTGGACCATGATCTGCCGCGACCACTCCTCCATGCCGCTGTGAGGAGCCTGCGGCGCCCCGGTAATATAGCTACCGAGGCTCGCACGAAGCTCCTCCAGCTCTTTTCGGAGGAGGGCTTGCTCCCTCTGGAGGGCCTTATTGTCCTCTAAGAGCTGCTCGCACCTCTCTCTGAGGCGGACGTTCGCTCTCTCGAGCAGCTTCGTCTCCTCAGAGGAGGTGCGCGAGAGCAGCGCCTCCGTCGCGCGGACAATGGAGGCCGAGGCGCTCTTAAGGGCCTTAGAGCATGTGCCCTTAAGGTTGCCTGACTTGGCCGCCACATCCCGGACCACCGCCACGTCCTCACGGATTTTCTCCTGGAGGTCGGCGGTGGGCCGCCCCTCTAGGTCGTCCTCCTCTGCTCGGAGCCTCCGCTCGCTGTACCGCGAGCAGCGCTCCCCTATGTCGGCCGCGTCCTGCAGCCGGAACTCTTCGCGGCGGGTGGCAGCGCTCTCGGCCGCCTTCTCCGCCAGCCGCGAAGCCCTGAGCTGCGCCCGGGCGCGACCGACGCCAATATATCGGCCTGTTGTTGGAGGTCGCCCTCGGCCCCTCTTCGAGCCTCCCAGCTCCGGTGACACGGGGCCGGACTCGGACTCCGTATCGGACAGGGTCCGCTTCCGGCTTGCCGACCTGGACCGGTCCCGCGACGATTCGACCGTTTCCACGGAGACGACGGAGCCCGCAGACACGGAGCGTGACCCGACCGTCTCCATGGAAACGGACCCGTCCGAATCCACCTCCACCTGGCCGGGATTGTGGCTCCCGGCTGGCCCTTCGAGATCGCATACTTGGGCTCTCGGTAAACCCGTTACGTCGCTGGTGCCCATCGTACAGTCGCTCCCCCCGTAATACGTGGGAGCAGCCGCCTCCCTGGGCAAGGAGACGGCGCGGGATTCCCCGGCATTGCTGCCGGGACCCGCCCGGGTAATTTTATTTACTGTACTTTCCATCATTTTTCTCCAATTTGCTGTCTCTATACGCGTGCGGCCCAGCCAAACCAACACGGTGCCTCCTTCGGGTCGTGATTTAGTACGACCCGGGTCCGACAAAGACCCATGGAGGGTGGTTACACCGCCACCGGTTCGGTATCTACCCGTCGCACCGGGACCGCGAGACATAATGACTCACGACATCCCGGTGCACTCCCCCCGTCAGGTTATTAGCCGTCGAGCAATGAGATCCCACAAGGAGAAGTCATTGCCCGACGCCCAGGGTGCACCAACCTAACCTAACCTAACCTTTTTTTTTTTTTTTTTTTTTTTTAGGTGGAGAAACCCCTTCGGGTACCCGCCGCCTTCGGGGGAGGCGGCGGGTTATGTGGTGAACACTAAAACTCCACCGGTGTCCTTCTCAGGCATCTGTGGGGGGTCGCGGGAAATCGGGGACGAATACAACCGCAACCCCCCACTGCCCGGCCGTTTCCGGCCTCCTCTCGGGGGACGAGGACGTCCCCCAGCTAGTGCTTCTGCACTTTACGACGGCGCGCGACACCGACGCGCCGTCGTCCTCTCGGGGCCGCTGATGGATACGGAGGGCCCCCGCCCCCCGCACCCACGACCCCAAGGTGTCACCCACGCGTTGCGTGAGCAACACTCTCGACGCCACGGGCCGCCTGCCCCAGCGTCGAGGGATTTTTTATAGAGGTGGTCTCCTCGCGGTCCGGCCGGCTAAGGCCAGACCCTCGGTCCCAGTACTCCATCGGGATTACGATATACTTCCGCGCACCCAGCACCACTCTAAAAGTAGAGCGGGTGGTACGCCGTGCTCGCGCCGAGTGGGTTAGCACAGGGCACGAGCACTCCCTCCCGTCAGGTTATTAGCCGTCGAGCAATGAAATCCCACAAGGAGAAGTTATTGCCCGACGCCCAGGGTGCACCGGCCCGCCCACTGGTTTTCTCCAGATTCCACCATCCATCCAGACAAAGCCAGCAGACGAGCACACGAGGAGGTTACCTGACCCAGCACCCCAACCTAACCTAACCTAACCTAACCTAACCTAACCTAACCTAACCTAACCTAACCTAACCTAACCTAACCTAACCTTTTTTTTTTTTTTTTTGTTAACGAGGGGGAAATCTTTTAAAGATACCCGTCTCTCTTGGGGGGAGAGACGGGTTATGTGAGATTTCCACGCACTAAAACCCCCCCGGTGGCCTTCTCCGTGCGTATTGGGGAGCTCTGGGAACTCTGACGAACACGACCAGTGCCCCCCCGCACTACGTGCATGTGTGCTTGCACCCTTTCCTTAGAAAGTCTAGCTTTCACTTTCACCAGCCCAGTTCTTATGGCAACGTGGAGCCACGCCACGTTGCCATCTTCCCGGAGTCGTGTGTTCGGACGGATCGAGCCCCCACTCTCACCGTCCACGACTCCGACGACCCCTTTTAGTCGACTCTTACGACAGGCAGGGGATACCGTAGTCCAATTCTAAGCCCGGTACTACAGGGCTGTGGCCTGAGGGGCAGTGACTAACACTTCCCTCCTGACATGGCCCCATCACCAAGCGGGAGAGTGCTCTTAGGGGCAGGCATGCCTTTGCCTTCCTCTTGGCTGTTGCCACCTCGGACCACTCCCCATCCTCTGGGGGAGGACGATCGGGCGTCGGTCCCGAGCCCGAGGGCACTGCCGGCAGTGATGCCGGCAGGGGCGGGGGCTGCTTTCCCCTCCTTTTTGTCCTTCCCTGGCCCTTCGGCTTTGCCGGAGCAGTCGGGGGCTGCGGCGCACCCCGAGACGATGCCGCAGCTCTCTGAGCCGGTGCCGTCACTCTCCCTCCCAACGGGGGACGGACCGCCCTGTCGGGGAAGATGTCCTCCCTGAGCCTCGTCAGCCTGTCGTCCATCATTTTGGACACCAGCTCCATGGAAATTGGCTCTTGCTCACCCTGAGTAACTCTAGAGCCGCCTTTGGGCACCCCGGAACCGCCCCGAGGGCCCCCGGGTGCACTTCCAGGAGCAGTGTCCTTCTGGCGAAGGGCCTGAAGCTCCGACGCCAGAGAAGCCATCTTCGTCTCGAGGTCCCTTAGCTGAGTACGGAGCGCGGCGTTCTCTTTCTCCAGCTTGTCCATTCCGGTCGCTGAGAGTGTCCGCATCTGTAGCTCTAATGCGGCGGCATTCACTGTTCTGGCTGCCAGCCGCAGTTCGCGGACAAAACTACCCTTAAGGTTGCGAGACTTGCCCGCGACGGCCTCAACAACTGCCATTTTGTTCATAATTTGACATCCCAGTTCTGCCGTAGCTTGATGTCGCATCTCACTACCTAATTCCTCCGCGGTTGGCAGGTTCTTTGTTGATCTGGTGTCAACCGGGGGACCAGCGAGGTCGAGGTCATCGCCCTCGTCCGCCCCTTCTCCACCCAATCCCGGCCTCCCTTTCATTTTCTTCTTTGAAGAGTCCGTCCCAGCAGAAGCCGCAGGAAAACCGCGTTTCCGCCGCTGCGACCCCACCGACGACACAGACATCGTGGACGCCAAAGAGAGCTCGGACGCGTCCGAGTCGTAATCGCTCTCGAGTGAGCCACATCCCGAGGCAACCGGCTGAGCAAAATCAACTCTCTGTTGCCACTTCCTCAATGCTGCGACCTTGCTGCTCCCACCACCAATGGTGCTGGTGCTGGGAACAGCAAAACTGCCCGCAGCTTTCTCCTTAACTTCATCGATTTTAAAATTTAAAGTATTTTTTTCCATTCTAGTCCCACGAGAGCGGGAGAAATATATAGTCCACCCGGGCAGAGATCCCTGTACCCGGGTAACCCTAATACCACTGGGAGGTCGGGAGGTATCCCAGGGTTGGCCGCTAGCGACTGATGAACTCCCCAGCCTCTCTTTCGAGCATCCCGACGCCACGTGCCCCAGCGTCAGGAATTGAGGATTTTTTATAGAGGTTGTCTCCTCGCGGTCCGGCCGGCTAAGGCAAGACCCTCGGTCCCAGTACGTCGGGATTACGATATACTACCGCGCATCCAGCACCGCTCTGAAAGCAGAGCGGGTGGTACGCCCTGCTCGTGCCAAGTGGGTTAGCACAGGGCACGAGCACCCCGTCCCGTCAGGTTATTAGCCGTCGAGCAATGAGATCCCACAAGGAGAAGTCATTGCCCGACGCCCAGGGTGCACCGGCCCACCCACTGGTTCTATCCAGATTCCACCAACCATCTGGACAGAACCAGCAGATAGGCACACGAGGAGGTTACCTGACCCAGCACCCCAACCTAACCTAACCTTTTTTTTTTTTTTTTTTTTTTGTTGACGGGGGGGAAATCTTTCAAAGATACCCGGCTCTCTGGGGGGAGAGCCAAGTTATGCACGATTTCCACGTACTAAAACCCCCCCGGTGGCCCTCGCCGTGCGTTCAGAAGGGGTTCCGGGAACTCGTTGAACACTCCGGAACCCCATCGCACTTTGCCTTTATGGCACCCTCTTTATGCAGGCTGGAGCCTGAAAAAGCCTCTTTACGGCGGAATGCGGCCACCACACTCCGCCGCCCTCCCGGAGTCGATTGCCGGACGGTTCGAGCCCCCACTCTCACCGCCCACGACTCCAAGCCCCCTTTTAGTCGGCTCTTACGACAGGCAGGGGATACCGTAGTCCAATTCTAAGCCCGGTACTACAGGGCTGTGGCCCGGACCGCAGCGAGCGATGCCACCGCCCGTGGCCCACCCGTTATCAGCCGCCCAGGACTACAAGGCATTTAGGCCAGGGCGGGGCCGGTTGGCGCCGCCCCCACGCCTACGCCTTCTAGCGGGGTCGGCTCTCTCTCTCTCTCTTTCCGCCTCCTCCTTTTGAGCCATTACGGTCTCACAAAAGGAGGCTACTGCATCCCACTGGGCACTGCCCAGCACCATGGCTGCTACCACAGAGGGCAGCTCGAGGTCTCCCCCGATCACAGCGACGAGATCACGTCGCTCTGATTGCCACGCGGGGCAGACCTCCAGCGTGTGCTGGGCGTCGTCCCTGTCAGCGCCGCAGTGGTGGCAGGCTGCCGACCTCTCCCTCCCAATCCTTTCCAGGTACTCACCGAAGCACCCATGCCCGGTGAGCACCTGTGTCAGCCGGAAGCTAATCTGGCCACCCGCGCGATTCAGCCAGTCACTGAAGACGGGCAGGATTGCCCCCATGACCCTCTGGCGCCGACTTGCCGGCTCCTGTAGGCGCGTATGCCACTCCTCTATTGCATCGTCATGCGCCTGCTCCCGGAGCCGGGAGACGGCTCTGGGGAGCATGTCCTGCCCCTCGTCGCGCTGGCGGCGGAGCTCGCCATATACGACCGCGTCCATTGACGCCAAAATGTCCAGGGGAGGGAATCTCGCCAGGACGGCCGCCGCCTCATGGGAGATCGTGCGGTACCCGCGCGCTACCCGAATAGCCATCCGGCGCTGCACGCTGAGCAGCTTTGCTTTGCATGCGCGATCGCCGGACAGTCTTTCCGCCCACAATGGTGCTCCGTACAGGGCAATGGACCGCACGACTCCCAAATAGAGCCGCCGAACACTTTCCCGCGGTCCACCGAGATTTGGTAGGATCCGGTGAAGAGCACCCGCTACCTTCTCGATCCGGGGAATTACGCGATTAAAGTGTTCGACAAACTCCCAGCGGCCGTCCAGGATGACGCCAAGGTACTTCATGTACCTCCCCACAGGGACAACGGCGTCTCCTACGTGTACCGAGGAGCTGGGTGGCTCATGCCCCTTGGGGAGGTCATGGAACCACAGCGCCTCGGTTTTGTGCGGGGCAACTTGCAGGCCAAGGGCCCGGATCTTGCGCACCACGCACGCCGTCCCGCACTCGGCGAGGAGGGTTGTCCGCTCGAAGGTTTCACCCTCCGCCAGCACCAGCGTGTCGTCGGCGTAACACACTACTCGGACACCGAGAGGGAGAGAGATGCGCAGGACCGCGTCATACGCGAGGTTCCACAGGAGCGGTCCCAGTACCGACCCCTGCGGGACGCCGCAGCACATCTCTCTATGGTGAAGAGCTCCGTCCCGACCAATGTACTCAATGCGCCGATCGCGCAAGTAGTCGCCGACGACACTACGCAGGTACTCGGGTAGGCGATGGTGGACGAGCGCCCCTCTGATTGCCTGCCAGGGCAGGGAGTTAAAGGCATTGACGATATCCAGACTTATCGCCAACACCACCTTCCCTTGTGACACCGCCTCTTGCACGACAGAGCGGACGCGTAGAATAGCATCCACCGTGGAGCGTCCATGACGGAAGCCAAATTGGCAGTCCGACAGGTCTGGACCCACGCGCCACAGGTGGATGTTGATGCGCTCGGCCACCACTCGCTCGTAGAGCTTTCCCGCCTCGTCGAGCAGGCAAATGGGCCGGTAAGCCGACGGGGAGTCAGCCGGTCTGCCCTCCTTTCTAAGTAGGACGAGTCGTGCCCGCTTCCACTCTGAGGGGAAGTATCCGGAGCGTAGGCAATCGCTGAGGAGGGACTGGAACCGCTCGCCCAGGACGCCAAGGGCCAGCACCCAGGCACGGCCCGGGATCCCATCGGGGCCCGGGGCAGTGTTCCGCGCCGCTAGGCGTCTCACGGCTCGCTCCAACTCCTCCTTTTCCACTTCCGGGTCCTCCGCTATCGGGGACAATGGTCGCGCCACAGGGTCCGGTGCACCAGCCGGGCCGTCGCCAACTCGAGGAAAGAGGGTATCGACCACTCTCCCAACGAAACTAGGCTCTAGGGTTTCCGTCAACGGGGGGACCCATGGTCTGAGCTTGTCCAGCACCATCTTGTATGGACGCCCCCATGGGTCCCTGTTGAGAGTGTCGACCAGTTCGTGGTGAGCTCTCTCCTTGGCGTCGGCGATAGCCACCTGGAACGCCTTTGTCGCGTCCCGGTATACGGCGTATGCTGCCGCTTCCTCCTCAGAGGGAGCACGGCGCCGCCTGCGGATCCGCAAGTAGGCCCTTCTTGCGCTTAGACACGCGGTACGCAGCTCCGCCAGCTCGTCGGACCACCAGTACGTGGCGGTGCGCTCGGTCGGCCTGGCTCGAGGCATCGCAGCGTCGCAGACACGAGTCATTTGCTGCCGGAACCATTCCGTCTCCGTTTCCGGGTCAGCCGCAGTGGGCGGTTCCATCCATGCCGCGGTGTTGGCGGCGGCGATGAGTAGGTCTCGGTTGAGCTTCCTCAGAGCCCACCGCTTCGGCCGGACGATGTCTCGACCCAGCACCTCGCGGCTCGAGCGCACCGCCACGCCCATGAGGATGTGCCTGTGGTCCGACAGGGTCAGCAGCTCCTCCGCCACCCGCCAGCCCGACACCAGGGCACCTGCCGAGGCTGATGCCCAGGACAGGTCCCACGATGGACTCCCCTTGCCATCGCACACAGGTGCTGATGGAGCCCTGGTTTAGGAGCCCAAGGTTCAGGCTCGCCGCCCAGTCAAGGACGGTCTCCCCCCTAGGCTCGTCCACGGGCCCGCCCCATGCTCGCGCGTGGGCATTAAAGTCACCGAGGACCAGCACCGGGCGGGGCTGGCATCGGCGGACACATGCCGCGACCGCGTCCAGGTACACCTCGACGACCGCTAGGCTGACGTTGGGTGAGATGTAGCACCCAACGACCGCAAAAGGGCCCCACTCCACTGCCACAAATCCCGGGCCCTTCTCCAGGAGAGAGCATGGCGGGGTCGCCTCTCCCCCTCCCCAGTACACCGCTACAGAGCCACTGTCATCACCGAACCATCGGGGATGAACAGCCACTCTGTAGGGCTCCGCCACCACGGCCAAGGCCACCTTAAGCTCCGCGAGGGTCTGCAGTAGCAGGTCCTGCGCCCCACGGCAGTGATTAAGGTTGGCCTGGAGAATTTTGAATGGCGACAAGAATTTTAGGCCTCCATGTCCACCGGCAGGCTAGGGCCTGGCTGGCTCGGCGCTTCGGAGCCACCCTCTGCGGGTTTGGAAGAGAGAGGGACCTGCTTCCCTTTCTTCTTCTTCCCTTTCTCGGGGGCGGCGCATTTCTGTCCCATTCTGTGGTCAGCGGTCAGCCCTCGGTCGCTGCAGATCGGGCACCTGGGTGAGGCGGAGCACTCACTCGCCTTGTGGCCGGATCCTCCACACGCAAAGCAGGCCTCGCTTCGGTCCACGGGGCTCCTGCACTCCTCCCTCACGTGCCCGGTCTCCAGGCACCGGTAGCACCTCATGGGCCTCTCGGGCAGGTAAGTGACCCGGGCCGCCACCCATTCCCCGATACACAGTCGGGGCTCTGCCACCACCTTCCTCAATGCCGTAAGTGGGCAGCGGGCCCGTACCGACCCCAGCCGGCGGCCGTTCGAGCGTATTTCGCCGACCTGCACCTCGTCGACACTGCAGCCTCCCTTGGCTGCGATTGCAGCCGCAACCTCCGCTTGGGTGACCGACTCGTCCAGGTCCGTAATGCGTAGGTCACCTGCCTTCGAGGGACGCGCCACTTTGACGGGCAGTTCCGACAGGGCCACCTTAAGGCACCCTGCCAGTTTGTCGGCGTTGCCAGCGCTCTCGGGGCCCGTCACCTCAAGCAGGAGACCCCCGTTACGGCCTCTCCTCTGGCGGATGTCGGTGATGCCGCACGCAGCAAGCTTAACCTTCGCCTTGGCCGTGGACATCACCTGAGCGTAGGTGGTGTCCGAGCCCTCCGGAAGTGTCAACATAATTGCTGCCGACTTCGGTGGCCTTGGGGGCTTCGGCTTCGGTTTTGCCTTCTGCGTGGACGGCCTTGGCCCTGCCGTCTCCTTCTCCGCTTTTTTGGACCTGCCCTTCCTGCCCTTAGCCTCTGTCCACTGAGCAGGGCCAGGTCCCCCGGCCGGTGCTGCGGAAGCGGCAGGCACCGCCGGCAGAGGCGCCACGGCAGGAACTACGCTTTTTGTCTTCCCCTTCTTCGCTCTCTTCGGCTTCTGCCCTGTCGGCACTGGCTCAGCCGCCTTATCCGGCAAGGTTGGCTTTTGGCCCAGCGGAGGGCGGATGGCCCGGTCGGGGAAGAGCTCCGCTTTGAAATCTACTTTGAATTTGGCCAGTTCAGCCCCAATCATGGCCCCTATCCGCTCCATGAAGGATTCCGGAGCCTGGGATGCCTGTGGGACTGGGACTCGTGGTGGACTAGAAATCCCGGCCCTCTCACTCTCCCCGCGAAGACCCCGCACTTCCGCAGTCAGTGTAGCCATCTTCTCTTCCAGGGCGGCCAGCTGCGAGCGGAGATTGGCATTCTCCTTTTGCAGCCGGTCAACCCTGTCAGAGCCCGAGGACCGCTGCGCCATCTCCTCAACGGCGGCCTTAACAGTGCGGGCCGCTATCCGCAGTTCGCGTACAAAAGAGCCCTTGAGGTTTTTGGACCTGCCCGCGACGGATTCCACCACCATCATTTTCTCATTGACCTGGGCCCCTAGATCGGCTGTGGGCTGCTCCCTCATTTCCGCCGCTAGGTCTTCAAGCGTTGGCAGGTTCTGGCATGACCTGGTAGCTGGAAGAGGCTGAGTCAGGTCGACGTCCTCCTCCCCCGCTAGCCGCTTGCCCTTCGTCCGCTTGGCGATGCTGTTTTCAGCGGCCGATGCTGTATTAGCACGCTTCCTGAGCCTGGTCGAGCCCGCTGACGAGTGTGACACCATTGAGGCGTCCGACTCGTAGTCGCTCTCCGCCAATGCTGCGACCTCGCTGCTCCTAGCACCACTGCCACTGGTGCAAGGAACAGCAAAGTAGCCCGCATCCTTCTCCTTCCTACAACGTGGGTCTGTGCCCCCCCCAGAATACGAGGGGCAGCCCGAGCTAAGCTCGGGGAGGGATTCTCCGGCAAGGCCGGTACCCTCCTGGGGTAGTTTTTTTGGATCCACTTGCATTTCATATTTTCCTGGCCTAGCCAGGTGGCTACCATTTAGCTTGGTTGGTTGGACGCTAGGGACTGATGCACTCCCCAGCCGCTCTTTCGAGCATCCCGACGCCACGTTCCCCAGCGTCGGGAATTGAGGATTTTTTATAGAGGTTGTCTCCTCGTGGTCCGGCTAAAGCAGGACCCTCGGTCCCAGTACGTCGGGATTACGATATACTACCACGCACCAGCACCGCTCTGAAAGCAGAGCAGGTGGTGCGCCCTGCTCGCGCCAAGTGGGTTAGCACAGGGCACGAGCACTCCCTCCCGTCAGGTTATTAGCCGTCGAGCAATGAGATCCCACAAGGAGAAGTCATTGCCCGACGCCCAGGGTGCACCGGCCCACCCACTGGTTCTATCCAGATTCCACCAACCATCTGGACAGAACCAGCAGATAGGCACACGAGGAGGTTACCTGACCCAGCACCCCAACCTAACCTAACCTAACCTAACCTAACCTAACCTTTTTTTTTTTTTTTTTTTTTGTTGACGGGGGGGAAATCTTTGAAAGATACCCGACCCTTTGGGGGAAGAGCCGGGTTATGCACGATTTCCACGTACTAAAACCCCCCCGGTGGCCTTCATCCGTGCATTTTGGAGGGCTCCGGGTACTCGGTCGAACTCATCCGGTGCCCTCCTCGCACTGCGTGCTTGACTGCACCCCTCCCTGGCTAAGCCATCTGCGAGTGTTGTTGCACTCCCGGCAACGCAGGGCCACCCTGCGTTGCCGTCATCCCGGAGTCGCATGAACGGACGGATCGAGCCCCCACTCTCACCGTCCGCGACTCCGACGTCCCCTTTTAGTCGCCTCTTACGACAGGCAGGGGATACCGTAGTCCAATTCTAAGCCCGGTACTACAGGGCTGTGGCCTGGACGGCGGCGACTCTCACAGCCGTCCTGAGGCTCCATCACCAGTTGGTTGGCTAGGCTATGGCTAGCTGGCCTGGACGGCGGCCCCTGCCACCGCCCCTGCGGCTCCGTCTCCGAGTGGGGTCGGCTTTCTCCCGCTCCCGCTCAGCCTCCTCCTTCTGTGACATTACTATCTCGCAGAAGGTGGTCACCGCCATCCATTCCTCCTCTCCCCGCAGCATGGCTGCTACCACCGCGGGCAAGGTGAGGTTGGTACCAATCCGAGCAGTCAGCTCGCCGCGCTCGGAATGCCATGCCGGGCAGATCTCCAAAGTGTGTTGGGCATCGTCACAGTCCGCGGCGCAGTGATGGCAGCTTGCCGACTGCTCGCGCCCGATTCGGTTCAGGTACTCACTGAAACAGCCATGTCCAGTGAGCACCTGAGTGAGCCGAAATGTTACGGCTCCATGCCCGCGGCGATACCACCTGCCAAAGTTCGGCAGGATTGCGCTGACCACCCTCTGTCGAGCGCTCCTTGGCTCTCGGAGTCGCTCCCGCCACTCGCGCCGAGCCTGTCGGTGCGCCTCCTCCCGGAGCCTTCCAACCGCTCTTGGGAGCGGGTTTTCACCCCCCTGGCGGATGTCGTGGAGTTGGTTATAAACCCTCGCATCCATGTCCGCCAGTATGTCCAAGGGCGGAAACCGTGCTAGGACCGTCGCCGCATCAAATGATATGGTGCGGTACCCACGCGCAACCCTTATGGCCATCCGGCGCTGCACACTTTTTAAGGCACCTCTACAGCGTGGATCGCCGGAGAGGTTTTCGGCCCATAAGGGCGATCCATAGAGGGCTATGGACCGCACAACCCCCGCGTATAGGCGACGGACGCTCTCCCTCGGTCCCCCGAGATTAGGTAGGATTCTGTGCAAAGCACCCGCTACCTTATCGATCCGGGGGACTAGGCGGCTGAAGTGCTCCAGGAAGTCCCACCGACCGTCAAGAATGACGCCCAGGTACTTCATGTGCCGCTTCACCGTTATCGCCGCACCCCCTACTTGCACCGTTGAGCTCGGTGGTTCCACGCCCTTTGGTAGGTCGTGGAACCACAGTGCCTCGGTCTTGTGAGGAGCCACCTCGAGCCCCAATTCCCGGATCTTGCTGATCACGCATTGCACCCCGGATTCTGCAAGCCGCGTAGTCCTCTCAAAGTCCTCCTCCTCTGCCAGGACCAGTGTGTCGTCCGCGTAGCACACGACCTGAACGTTGGGGGGGAGAGCGATACGCAGGACCGCGTCGTAGGCTAAGTTCCACAGAAGAGGGCCCAGAACAGACCCCTGTGGAACCCCACAGTAGACCTCTCTCTGGTGGACAGAACCGTCCTGGCCCAGGTACTCTATGCTCCTGTCCCGTAGGTAGGCTCCAACAATTGACTGCAAGTACAGGGGCAACTGGTGGTAGACCAATGCCGCCCTGATTGCCCTCCACGGCAGGGAGTTGAAGGCATTTACTATGTCCAGGCTTATGGCCAATACTACCTTGCCCTGGGAGATCGCCTGCTCGGTGACTGAGCGCACCCGTAAGATGGCGTCCACCGTGGAGCGTCCATGCCGGAAGCCGAACTGGTAGTCCGACAAATCCGGACCGACTTGCCACAGGTGGAGTGTGATGCGCTCAGATACCACTCGCTCGAAGAGCTTACCCACCTCGTCCAGGAGGCATATGGGTCGGTACGCAGAGGGAGAATCCACGGCCCTGTTCTCCTTCCTCAAGAGGACGAGTCTCGCCCGCTTCCAGTCAGAGGGGAATGCCCCGGCACGTAAACAGTTGCTGAGCAACCAACGTAGCCGGTCCCCCAAAGCACCCAGAGCCAGCACCCAGGCGCGACCTGGTATTCCGTCAGGGCCTGGGGCGGTGTTGCGCGCTGCCAAGCGCTTTACTGCTCGGTCAAGCTCGCCCTTCGCCACATCCAGTTCGTCGGACCAGTCGGGCGCTGACGTGGCCGCTCTCGGTGAGATGTCCTCAATACGAGGAAAGAGCGTGTCCACCACTCTTGCCACCAGGACTGGGTCGAGAGTCTCCGTCAGTGGAGGGACCCACGGTCTGAGCTTGCCCAGTACTGTCTTGTACGGGCGCCCCCATGGGTCGCCATTGAGCGTCTCCAAGAGCTCCTTCCAGGCTAGGGCCTTAGCGTTCGCGACTGCAATTTGGAGCGCTTTGACGGCGTCTCTATATTGTGCGTAGGCTGCGTCCCTCTCTTCAGCAGTGGCTCGCCGTCTTCTGCGGGTTCTAGTGAACTGCCGCCTAGCACGCAGGCAGGTCCCCCGTAGCAGTTTTAGATCCTCTGACCACCAGTGGACGGCATTGCGGTCACTTCGTTTGGCCCTGGGCATCGAGGCGTCGCATATGGACGCCATATGCTCTCCGAACCAAGCCGCCTCCCTCTCAGGATCCACTGTATCGGGCACCTCTGACCAGGCTGCCGTGTTGGCAGCGGCAATGAGCCGATCGCGGTCTAGCCGTTTCAAAGCCCAGCGCCTGGGAGGATCATTGTTTGGGCTGCGAGCACCGTTGGCCGGCTGCAAAGTCACGTCCACCACGATATGGCGATGGTCAGACAAAGTGACCAGCTCCTCCGCCACTCGCCAGCCCGACACCACACCCATGGCTGCGGCAGACGCCCATGTGAGATCCACAATGGATTCGCCCTGCCACCGTACGCAGGTGCTGACGGACCCGCGATTCAAGAGCCCAAGGTCGAGACCGGCCGCCCACTCAAGGACAGTCTCTCCCTGTGCGTCGTCCCGGGGCCCTCCCCATGCCCGAGCGTGGGCGTTGAAGTCGCCAGCAACAATCACCGGGCGGGGCTGACACCGGCGGATGCATGCCGCAAGTTCGTCCAGGAATACTTCGTAGAGGGCAAGGGCGATGTTGGGAGAGACGTAACATCCCACGATCGCCAAAGGCCCCCACTGGACCGCCACAATGCCCTGGCCCTTTTGGAGCAGAGAGCACGGTGGAGCCAATTCCCCTCCTCCCCAATAGATGGCCACAGAGCCAGCGTCGTCACCAAACCAGCGAGGATGGTTTGGGACGCTGTAGGGCTCCGCGACAACCGCCAGAGCAATCCGAAACTCCGCTAGGGTCTGCAGTAACAGGTCCTGCGCCCCACGGCAGTGGTTCAGATTGCTCTGAAGAATCTTTAGGGGATGGAATTCTGGGCTTCCATGGCCTCCGGCGGGTTAGGACCCGGTTGGCTCGGCGCAGTTGGCTCTGCCTCCCTCGTTACTTGTTGAAGAGGACCCTGTTTTCCTCTTGTTCTTTTCCCTTTCTTGGGTGGGGTACACCTTTTACCACCCAGCCGGTGGTCCGAGGGGCGGCCGAGATCGGCACAGAGAGGGCATCTAAACGCCTGGGCGGTGCACGCGCTGGCTTTATGCCCGGACTCTCCGCACGCATAACAGCGCTCGCTGCGGTCCTCCGTGTTCGGGCACTGACCCCTGACGTGCCCAGTCTCCAGGCACCGGAAACATTGAAGTGGCCGCGTCGCCAGGGCTTCCACTCGTGCCGAGAGCCACTCTCCAATGCGCAGCCGGGACGAAGCCACCACCTTACGTACCGCTATAAGCGGGCAGCGGACCCATACTGTCCCAAGCCGTTGTTTAGTATGTCGGATCTCTCCAACCTTAACTTGATCGGCACTGCATCCTCCCGCCTCAGCTACTGCAGCGACAACCTCCTCTCGGGTGATGGATTCATCTAGTTCCATCACCCTTATCTCTCCGACTTTCATTGGGCGTGCAACCTTTACACCCAACTCCAAGAGGGCACTGGTCAAACGCCCAGCCAGCTGATCCGCTTTCGCTGCACCTTCCGGTCCCGTCACCTCCAGGATCAGGCCGCCATTAGCAGCCTTCTTCTGCCGGACCTCTGTCAGCCCGCATTCCGCGAGCCTGACTTTGGCCCTGGCAGTAGCCATCACCTGGGCATACGTCACGTCCGATCCCTCGGGCACCGTTAGCGAGATGGCCGCGGATGTAGGCAGACGAGCCGGCTTGGGCTTTGCGGCGGGCTTTGCGGTGGGCTTAGCTGGTACTCTTGGGGGCTGCCCTTTACCCGCCTTTGCCTTCCTCTTGGCCACCTCGGACCACTCCCCATCCGCTGGGGGAGGACGATCGGGCGTCGGTCCCGAGCCCGAAGGCACTGCCGGCAGTGGCGCCGGCGGGGGCGGCGGCTGCTTTGCCCTCTTTTTCGACCCTCCCTGGCCCTTCGGCTTTGCCGGAGCAGCAGCAGCGGGCGCCTTGCTAGGGGCAGTTCCCTTTGCCAGAGGAGGGCGAATTGCCCTACCTGGGAAGAGTTCTGCCCGAAAGCCCGCAAGCTTCTCATCCATGAGTGCTGAAATCCGACTCATGGAGAAGAGCTCCTGCCCACCAGCCGGTGCAGGCTGAGGGACCGCGCTGTCCCTCCTGCGGAGCGACTGGAGGTCGGCCGCCATCGCAGACATTTTCCGTTCTAGGTCTGAGACCTTAGTCCGCAGCTCGGCGTTCTCGAGCTCCAGCCTCTCCGTCCCAACCGCCGACGTTGTTCGTAGGGTTAATTCCTCCGCGGCAGCACTCACCATTCGGGCCGCCATGCGGAGTTCCCTCACAAAGTTGCCTTTGAGGTTCCGGGACTTATTGGCAACTGCCTCGACAACGACCATCCTCTCACGGATCTGAGACCGTAGATCCGCCGTTGGCTGCGCGCGCATCCCCTCAGCCAGTTCCTCCGCAGTTGGGAGGCTCTTAGCTGATCGGGTGTCAGCTGATGGGGTGCCAGCAAGGTCGAGGCCATCGCCCTCATCCGCTTCCTCTCCACTCAATCCTTTCCTCCCCTTCACCCTCTTCGAGGTGACCGCCCCAGCAGAAGCCGCAGGTAAAACGCGTTTCCGCCGCTGCGACCCCACCGACGACACAGACATCGTAGACGCCACAACCTAACCTAACCTAACCTAACCTAACCTAACCTAACCTAACCTAACCTAACCTAACCTAACCTAACCTAACCTAACCTAACCTAACCTAACCTAACCTAACCTAACCTAACCTAACCTAACCTAACCTAACCTAACCTAACCTAACCTAACCTAACCTAACCTAACCTAACCTAACCTAACCCAAACCTAACCTAACCCAAACCTAACCTAACCCAAACCTAACCTAACCCAAACCTAACCTAACCCAAACCTAACCTAACCCAAACCTAACCTAACCCAAACCTAACCTAACCCAAACCTAACTTAACCCTGGCTGGTTTTGCTGGCGAAACCATCAGCGCTTTCGCAGCAGCCAGGAGCGTCCAGGACGGCACCGGAGGCGTCGCGCCGAAGAGGAAGAACAAGGTGAAGCCGAAGCCTCAGCTCAGCCACGCAGGTCTCCGAGGGGGAGGACAACCATTTCTCTCGATGAACGGTCTTCGCCATCATCAGTGGTACTGAAGCCCGCGAACTTTGCCGAGTTTGCCATTAACCGAGATAAGAATCAGAATATTCTTTTCTGTACTACAAAAAAAAAAAAAAAAAAAAAAAAAAAAAAAAAAAAAAAAAAAAGTTAAAAGCACCGACAGCATTATTATATCGTAATTGAAGATGTCAGCTGTTCGCCCAT
This sequence comes from Zelleria hepariella, assembly GCA_949319315.1. Classification (NCBI taxonomy): domain Eukaryota; kingdom Metazoa; phylum Arthropoda; class Insecta; order Lepidoptera; family Yponomeutidae; genus Zelleria; species Zelleria hepariella. Next base: position 45,561 of record CASGHI010000018.1, read on the forward strand.
TTTGGCACTATTGCGTTACAGGCAAAGGCCCCTTCTCGCTCAACACATCTGTCGGCTCACTCAACGCAGCAGTCGGCTCGCTCAACGCAGCAGTCGGCTCGCTCAACGTGACATGTATGTCCGGGAAGGATACCTTATTTCGAATCCATCGAATTATCACTCGCATCGCACGACACGAAGAAGCCCCCAAAGAATAAAATAATCACTCTATGAACATCAAACGTCAAGCGTCAAACGTCATGAGATGAGAATAGGTTCTATTTTACTTTTTAAACCATAGATAAGAATACTGATACGGAAGTGATAAGTGTTGCCATAGGTTATCATCCGGGCCACAGACAAATTGATTGATGTTTATCTATGGAGAAGACCGGGGCCCTTAGCCTGTAAGACCATGGTGCCAAAATGGGCTGTCAGGTGACGACTTCAATTACGATTTGCTAACGCTGTCTGTCCTTTTAGTGTTTTTGTAGTACAGCAAAGAATATTTTGATTCTAATTCTAGAGGATTAGTTCTCTGGTTGTAGGAGAAAAACGAGGAGAGCCCGGTTTTGTCCTTCTGCCGGAACGCCATTGACCCGCCATTGCGTTACAGGCTAAGGGCCCGGGACTACACGCTCATTCTCTGTGATGTATAATGGACTTGGTGATAATGGACCTAGAGTTAGATTGTGGGTTACATTAATTACATTCGAACAATATTATTACGTGAGCTTAAATTAAGTTAGGTTTTAGGTATGTTAAGTGAGGTTCAATAAGGTTAGGTTAGATTCGAAAGTTAGGTTCAATAAGGTTAAGGTTGGACGGTAGCAGCGGGCGGGAAATTCTAAACTTTCAGTTTTTTTTTTCAAGCTAAACTGAGCTTTAGCTGTTTAGCTTCAAAATTGAAAAAAACTGTGAAAAATTTTAATTTCCCGCCACGTTGCTATCGTTCAACTTTAATTTAAATTAGGTTAGGTTCAATGAGGTTAGGTTAGATTCGATTAGGTTCAATGAGGTTAAGTTAGTTTCGATTAGGTTAGGTTCAATTAGATAAGGGTCAATCAAGTTAGGTTAAATTAGGTTAGGTTCAAAAAGGTTAGGTTAGATTCGATTAGATTCAATGCAGTTAGGTTAGATTCGATTTGGTTAAATTAGGTTAGGTTCAATTAGATAAGGATCAATGAAGTTAGGTTCCATAAGGTTAGGTTTTATTCGACTAGGTTCAATGAGGTTAGGTTAGATTCGATTAGGTTAAATTAGGTTAGGTTCAATAAGGTTAGGTTTATACATATGCGTATGCGACTTATAATCATCACGCCTTCCTTCCATTAGGTACTTTTAAACCACAGGTCACTTACGCAGTGTAGGTATGTATACCTACAATGCTAATCATTAAAACCGGTGTCAATAAAGAAAAAAAAATAGGATAAACTGCAAAAAATACGCGCCCTCTCGCTCTAATCATATACAATCACAGCGAGACAACGCTAATTTTGAAGTTCATCCTAAATGTAGTCTTTATTTACACGGATTATAACAATGTATTAATAGCGTGACGTCACTCACTTTTCTTCTTATCTGTGTCCCTTAATAAAAAAAATCTGCAAGTAGGTACATTAAAAAAAATTACAACCGACCAATCGAATCGACTCAACGCACTCCTCAAACAACCAATCAAATCCTGTGTCATCTCGACAGGCAGGGGATACCGTAGTCCAATTCTAAGCCCGGTACTACAGGGCTGTGGCCCGGACCGCAGCGAGCGATGCCACCGCCCGTGGCCCACCCGTTATCAGCCGCCCAGGACTACAAGGCATTTGGGCCAGGGCGGGGCCGGTTGGCGCCGCCTCTACGCCTACGCCTTCTAGCGGGGTCGGCTCTCTCCCTCTCTCTTTCCGCCTCCTCCTTTTGAGCCATCACGGTCTCGCAGAAGGAGGCTACTGCATCCCACTGGGCGCTGCCCAGCACCATGGCTGCTACCACGGAGGGCAGCTCGAGGTCTCCCCCGATCACAGCGACGAGATCACGTCGCTCTGATTGCCACGCGGGGCAGACCTCCAGCGTGTGCTGGGCGTCGTCCCTGTCAGCGCCGCAGTGGTGGCAGGCTGCCGACCTCTCCCTCCCAATCCTTTCCAGGTACTCACCGAAGCACCCATGTCCGGTGAGCACCTGTGTCAGCCGGAAGCTAATCTGGCCACCCGCACGGTTCAGCCAGTCACTGAAGACGGGCAGGATTGCCCCCATGACCCTCTGGCGCCGACTGGCCGGCTCCTGTAGGCGCGTATGCCACTCCTCTATTGCGTCTTCATGCGCCTGCTCCCGGAGCCGGGAGACGGCTCTTGGGAGCATGTCCTGCCCCTCGTCGCGCTGGCGGCGGAGCTCGCCATATACGACCGCGTCCATTGACGCCAAAATGTCCAGGGGAGGGAATCTCGCCAGGACGGCCGCCGCCTCATGGGAGATCGTGCGGTACCCGCGCGCTACCCGAATAGCCATCCGGCGCTGCACGCTGAGCAGCTTTGCTTTGCATGCGCGATCGCCGGACAGTCTTTCCGCCCACAATGGTGCTCCGTATAGAGCAATGGACCGCACGACTCCCAAATAGAGCCGCCGAACACTTTCCCGCGGTCCACCGAGATTTGGTAGGATCCGGTGAAGAGCACCCGCTACCTTCTCGATCCGGGGAATTACGCGATTAAAGTGTTCGACAAAATCCCAGCGGCCGTCCAGGATGACGCCAAGGTACTTCATGTACCTCCCCACACGGACAACGGCGTCTCCTACGTGCACCGAGGAGCTGGGTGGCTCATACCCCTTGGGGAGGTCATGAAACCACAGCGCCTCGGTTTTGTGCGGGGCGACTTGCAGGCCAAGGGCCCGGATCTTGCGCACCACGCACGCCGTCCCGCACTCGGCGAGGAGGGTTGTTCGCTCGAAGGTTTCACCCTCCGCCAGCACCAGCGTGTCGTCGGCGTAACACACTACTCGGACACCGAGAGGGAGAGAGATGCGCAGGACCGCGTCATACGCGAGGTTCCACAGGAGCGGTCCCAGTACCGACCCCTGCGGGACGCCGCAGCACATCTCTCTATGGTGCAGAGCTCCGTCCCGACCAATGTACTCAATGCGCCGATCGCGCAAGTAGTCGCCGACGACACTACGCAGGTACTCGGGTAGGCGATGGTGGACGAGCGCCCCTCTGATTGCCTGCCAGGGCAGGGAGTTAAAGGCATTGACGATATCCAGACTTATCGCCAACACCACCTTCCCTTGTGACACCGCCTCTTGCACGACAGAGCGGACGCGTAGAATAGCATCCACTGTGGAGCGTCCATGACGGAAGCCAAATTGGCAGTCCGACAGGTCTGGACCCACGCGCCACAGGTGGATGTTGATGCGCTCGGCCACCACTCGCTCGAAGAGCTTTCCCGCCTCGTCAAGCAGGCAAATGGGCCGGTAAGCCGACGGGGAGTCAGCCGGTCTACCCTCCTTTCTAAGTAGGACGAGTCGTGCCCGCTTCCACTCTGAGGGGAAGTATCCGGAGCGTAGGCAATCGCTGAGGAGGGACTGGAACCGCTCGCCCAGGACGCCAAGGGCCAGCACCCAGGCACGGCCCGGGATCCCATCGGGGCCCGGGGCAGTGTTCCGCGCCGCTAGGCGTCTCACGGCTCGCTCCAACTCCTCCTTTTCCACTTCCAGGTCCTCCGCTATCGGGGACAATGGTCGCGCCACAGGGTCCGGTGCACCAGCCGGGCCGCCGCCAACCCGAGGAAAGAGGGCATCGACCACTCTCCCAACGAAACTAGGCTCTAGGGTTTCCGTCAACGGCGGGACCCATGGTCTGAGCTTGTCCAGCACCATCTTGTATGGACGCCCCCATGGGTCCCTGTTGAGAGTGTTGACCAGTTCGTGGTGAGCTCTCTCCTTGGCGTCGGCGATAGCCACCTGGAACGCCTTTGTCGCGTCCCGGTATACGGCGTATGCTGCCGCTTCCTCCTCAGAGGGAGCACGGCGCCGCCTGCGGATCCGCAAGTAGGCCCTTCTTGCGCTTAGACACGCGGTACGCAGCTCCGCCAGCTCGTCGGACCACCAGTACGTGGCGGTGCGCTCGGTCGGCCTGGCTCGAGGCATCGCAGCGTCGCAGACACGAGTCATTTGCTGCCGGAACCATTCCGTCTCCGTTTCCGGGTCAGCCGCAGTGGGCGGTTCCATCCATGCCGCGGTGTTGGCGGCGGCGATAAGTAGGTCTCGGTTGAGCTTCCTTAGAGCCCACCGCTTCGGCCGGACGATGTCTCGACCCAGGACCTCTCGGCTCGAGCGCACCGCCACGCCCATGAGGATGTGCCTGTGGTCCGACAGGGTCAGCAGCTCCTCCGCCACTCGCCAGCCCGACACCAGGGCACCTGCCGAGGCTGATGCCCAGGACAGGTCCACGATGGACTCCCCCTGCCATCGCACACAGGTGCTGATGGAGCCCTGGTTTAGGAGCCCAAGGTTCAGGCTCGCCGCCCAGTCAAGGACGGTCTCCCCCCTGGGCTCGTCCACGGGCCCGCCCCATGCTCGCGCGTGGGCATTAAAGTCACCGAGGACCAGCACCGGGCGGGGCTGGCATCGGCGGACACATGCCGCGACCGCGTCCAGGTACACCTCAACGACCGCTAGGCTGACGTTGGGTGAGATGTAGCACCCAACGACCGCAACAGGGCCCCACTCCACTGCCACAAATCCCGGGCCCTTCTCCAGGAGAGAGCATGGCGGGGTCGCCTCTCCCCCTCCCCAGTACACCGCTACAGAGCCGCTGTCATCACCGAACCATCGGGGATGAACAGCCACTCTGTAGGGCTCCGCCACCACGGCCAAGGCCACCTTAAGCTCCGTGAGGGTCTGCAGTAGCAGGTCCTGCGCCCCACGGCAGTGATTTAGGTTGGCCTGGAGAATTTTGAATGGCGACAAGAATTTTAGGCCTCCATTTCCACCGGCAGGCTAGGGCCTGGCTGGCTCGGCGCTTCGGAGCCACCCTCTGCGGGTTTGGAAGAGTGAGGGACCTGCTTCCCTTTCTTCTTCTTCCCTTTCTCGGGGGCAGCGCATTTCTGTCCCATTCTGTGGTCAGCGGTCAGCCCTCGGTCGCTGCAGATCGGGCACCTGGGTGAGGCGGAGCACTCACTCGCCTTGTGGCCGGATCCTCCACACGCAAAGCAGGCCTCGCTTCGGTCCACGGGGCTCCTGCACTCCTCCCTCACGTGCCCGGTCTCCAGGCACCGGTAGCACCTCATGGGCCTCTCGGGCAGGTAAGTGACCCGGGCCGCCACCCATTCCCCGATGCACAGTCGGGGCTCTGCCACCACCTTCCTCAATGCCGTAAGTGGGCAGCGGACCCGCACCGACCCCAGCCGGCGGCCGTTCGACCGTATTTCGCCGACCTGCACCTCTTCGACACTGCAGCCTCCCTTGGCTGCGATTGCAGCCGCCACCTCGGCTTGGGTGACCGACTCGTCCAGGTCCGTAATGCGTAGGTCACCTGCCTTCGAGGGACGCGCCACTTTGACGGGCAGTTCCGACAGGGCTACCTTAAGGCACCCTGCCAGTTTGTCGGCGTTGCCAGCGCTCTCGGGGCCCGTCACCTCAAGCAGGAGACCTCCGTTACGGCCTCTCCTCTGGCGGATGTCGGTGATGCCGCACGCAGCAAGCTTAACCTTCGCCTTGGCCGTGGACATCACCTGAGCGTAGGTGGTGTCCGAGCCCTCCGGAAGTGTCAGCATAATTGCTGCCGACTTCGGTGGCCTTGGGGGCTTCGGCTTCGGTTTTGCCTTCTGCGTGGACGGCCTTGGCCCTGCCGTCTCCTTCTCCGCTTTTTTGGACCTGCCCTTCCTGCCCTTAGCCTCAGTCCACTGAGTAGGGCCAGGTCCCCCGGCCGGTGCTGCGGAAGCGGCAGGTACCGCCGGCAGAGGCGCCACGGCAGGAACTACGCTTCTTGTCTTCCTCTTCTTCGCTCCCTTCGGCTTCTGCCCTGTCGGCACTGGCTCAGCCGCCTTATCCGGCAAGGTTGGCTTTTGGCCCAGCGGAGGGCGTATGGCCCGGTCGGGGAAGAGCTCCGCTTTGAAATCCACTTTGAATTTGGCCAGTTCAGCCCCAATCATGGCCCCTATCCGCTCCATGAAGGATTCCGGAGCCTGGGATGCCTGTGCGACTGGGACTCGTGGTGGGCTAGAGATCCCGGCCCTCTCACTCTCCCCGCGAAGACCCCGCACTTCCGCGGTCAGTGTAGCCATCTTCTCTTCCAGGGCGGCCAGCTGCGAGCGGAGATTGGCATTCTCCTTTTGCAGCCGGTCAACCCTGTCAGAGCCCGAGGACCGCTGCGCCATCTCCTCAACGGCGGCCTTAACAGTGCGGGCCGCTATCCGCAGTTCGCGAACAAAAGAGCCCTTGAGGTTTTTGGACCTGCCCGCGACGGATTCCACCACCATCATTTTCTCATTGACCTGGGCCCCTAGATCGGCTGTGGGCTGCTCCCTCATTTCCGCCGCTAGGTCTTCAAGCGTTGGCAGGTTCTGGCATGACCTGGTAGCTGGAAGAGGCTGCGTCAGGTCGACGTCCTCCTCCCCCGCTAGCCGCTTGCTCTTCGTCCGCTTGGCGATGCTGTTTTCAGCGGCCGATGCTGTATTAGCACGCTTCCTGAGCCTGGTCGAGCCCGCTGACGAGTGTGACACCATTGAGGCGTCCGACTCGTAATCACTCTCCGCCAATGCTGCGACCTCACTGCTCCTAGCACCACTGCCACTGGTGCAAGGAACAGCAAAGTAGCCCGCATCCTTCTCCTTCCTACAACGTGGGTCTGTGCCCCCCCCAGAATACGAGGGGCAGCCCGAGCTAAGCTCGGGGAGGGATTCTCCGGCAAGGCCGGTACCCTCCTGGGGTAGTTTTTTTGGATCCACTTGCATTTCATATTTTTTTTCAATGGGGAGGACAACCATTTCTCTCGATGAACGGTCTTCGCCATCATCAGTGGTACTGAAGCCCGCGAACTTTGCCGAGTTTGCCATTAACCGAGATAAGAATCAGAATATTCTTTTCTGTACTACAAAAAAAAAAAAAAAAAAAAAAAAAAAAAAAAAAAAAAAAAAAAAAAAAAAGTTAAAAGCACCGACAGCATTATTATATCGTAATTGAAGATGTCAGCTGTTCGCCCATTTTGGCACTATTGCGTTACAGGCAAAGGCCCCTTCTCGCTCAACACATCTGTCGGCTCACTCAACGCAGCAGTCGGCTCGCTCAACGCAGCAGTCGGCTCGCTCAACGTGACATGTATGTCCGGGAAGGATACCTTATTTCGAATCCATCGAATTATCACTCGCATCGCACGACACGAAGAAGCCCCCAAAGAATAAAATAATCACTCTATGAACATCAAACGTCAAGCGTCAAACGTCATGAGATGAGAATAGGTTCTATTTTACTTTTTAAACCATAGATAAGAATACTGATACGGAAGTGATAAGTGTTGCCATAGGTTATCATCCGGGCCACAGACAAATTGATTGATGTTTATCTATGGAGAAGACCGGGGCCCTTAGCCTGTAAGACCATGGTGCCAAAATGGGCTGTCAGGTGACGACTTCAATTACGATTTGCTAACGCTGTCTGTCCTTTTAGTGTTTTTGTAGTACAGCAAAGAATATTTTGATTCTAATTCTAGAGGATTAGTTCTCTGGTTGTAGGAGAAAAACGAGGAGAGCCCGGTTTTGTCCTTCTGCCGGAACGCCATTGACCCGCCATTGCGTTACAGGCTAAGGGCCCGGGACTACACGCTCATTCTCTGTGATGTATAATGGACTTGGTGATAATGGACCTAGAGTTAGATTGTGGGTTACATTAATTACATTCGAACAATATTATTACGTGAGCTTAAATTAAGTTAGGTTTTAGGTATGTTAAGTGAGGTTCAATAAGGTTAGGTTAGATTCGAAAGTTAGGTTCAATAAGGTTAAGGTTGGACGGTAGCAGCGGGCGGGAAATTCTAAACTTTCAGTTTTTTTTTTCAAGCTAAACTGAGCTTTAGCTGTTTAGCTTCAAAATTGAAAAAAACTGTGAAAAATTTTAATTTCCCGCCACGTTGCTATCGTTCAACTTTAATTTAAATTAGGTTAGGTTCAATGAGGTTAGGTTAGATTCGATTAGGTTCAATGAGGTTAAGTTAGTTTCGATTAGGTTAGGTTCAATTAGATAAGGGTCAATCAAGTTAGGTTAAATTAGGTTAGGTTCAAAAAGGTTAGGTTAGATTCGATTAGATTCAATGCAGTTAGGTTAGATTCGATTTGGTTAAATTAGGTTAGGTTCAATTAGATAAGGATCAATGAAGTTAGGTTCCATAAGGTTAGGTTTTATTCGACTAGGTTCAATGAGGTTAGGTTAGATTCGATTAGGTTAAATTAGGTTAGGTTCAATAAGGTTAGGTTTATACATATGCGTATGCGACTTATAATCATCACGCCTTCCTTCCATTAGGTACTTTTAAACCACAGGTCACTTACGCAGTGTAGGTATGTATACCTACAATGCTAATCATTAAAACCGGTGTCAATAAAGAAAAAAAAATAGGATAAACTGCAAAAAATACGCGCCCTCTCGCTCTAATCATATACAATCACAGCGAGACAACGCTAATTTTGAAGTTCATCCTAAATGTAGTCTTTATTTACACGGATTATAACAATGTATTAATAGCGTGACGTCACTCACTTTTCTTCTTATCTGTGTCCCTTAATAAAAAAAATCTGCAAGTAGGTACATTAAAAAAAATTACAACCGACCAATCGAATCGACTCAACGCACTCCTCAAACAACCAATCAAATCCTGTGTCATCTCGACAGGCAGGGGATACCGTAGTCCAATTCTAAGCCCGGTACTACAGGGCTGTGGCCCGGACCGCAGCGAGCGATGCCACCGCCCGTGGCCCACCCGTTATCAGCCGCCCAGGACTACAAGGCATTTGGGCCAGGGCGGGGCCGGTTGGCGCCGCCTCTACGCCTACGCCTTCTAGCGGGGTCGGCTCTCTCCCTCTCTCTTTCCGCCTCCTCCTTTTGAGCCATCACGGTCTCGCAGAAGGAGGCTACTGCATCCCACTGGGCGCTGCCCAGCACCATGGCTGCTACCACGGAGGGCAGCTCGAGGTCTCCCCCGATCACAGCGACGAGATCACGTCGCTCTGATTGCCACGCGGGGCAGACCTCCAGCGTGTGCTGGGCGTCGTCCCTGTCAGCGCCGCAGTGGTGGCAGGCTGCCGACCTCTCCCTCCCAATCCTTTCCAGGTACTCACCGAAGCACCCATGTCCGGTGAGCACCTGTGTCAGCCGGAAGCTAATCTGGCCACCCGCACGGTTCAGCCAGTCACTGAAGACGGGCAGGATTGCCCCCATGACCCTCTGGCGCCGACTGGCCGGCTCCTGTAGGCGCGTATGCCACTCCTCTATTGCGTCTTCATGCGCCTGCTCCCGGAGCCGGGAGACGGCTCTTGGGAGCATGTCCTGCCCCTCGTCGCGCTGGCGGCGGAGCTCGCCATATACGACCGCGTCCATTGACGCCAAAATGTCCAGGGGAGGGAATCTCGCCAGGACGGCCGCCGCCTCATGGGAGATCGTGCGGTACCCGCGCGCTACCCGAATAGCCATCCGGCGCTGCACGCTGAGCAGCTTTGCTTTGCATGCGCGATCGCCGGACAGTCTTTCCGCCCACAATGGTGCTCCGTATAGAGCAATGGACCGCACGACTCCCAAATAGAGCCGCCGAACACTTTCCCGCGGTCCACCGAGATTTGGTAGGATCCGGTGAAGAGCACCCGCTACCTTCTCGATCCGGGGAATTACGCGATTAAAGTGTTCGACAAAATCCCAGCGGCCGTCCAGGATGACGCCAAGGTACTTCATGTACCTCCCCACACGGACAACGGCGTCTCCTACGTGCACCGAGGAGCTGGGTGGCTCATACCCCTTGGGGAGGTCATGAAACCACAGCGCCTCGGTTTTGTGCGGGGCGACTTGCAGGCCAAGGGCCCGGATCTTGCGCACCACGCACGCCGTCCCGCACTCGGCGAGGAGGGTTGTTCGCTCGAAGGTTTCACCCTCCGCCAGCACCAGCGTGTCGTCGGCGTAACACACTACTCGGACACCGAGAGGGAGAGAGATGCGCAGGACCGCGTCATACGCGAGGTTCCACAGGAGCGGTCCCAGTACCGACCCCTGCGGGACGCCGCAGCACATCTCTCTATGGTGCAGAGCTCCGTCCCGACCAATGTACTCAATGCGCCGATCGCGCAAGTAGTCGCCGACGACACTACGCAGGTACTCGGGTAGGCGATGGTGGACGAGCGCCCCTCTGATTGCCTGCCAGGGCAGGGAGTTAAAGGCATTGACGATATCCAGACTTATCGCCAACACCACCTTCCCTTGTGACACCGCCTCTTGCACGACAGAGCGGACGCGTAGAATAGCATCCACTGTGGAGCGTCCATGACGGAAGCCAAATTGGCAGTCCGACAGGTCTGGACCCACGCGCCACAGGTGGATGTTGATGCGCTCGGCCACCACTCGCTCGAAGAGCTTTCCCGCCTCGTCAAGCAGGCAAATGGGCCGGTAAGCCGACGGGGAGTCAGCCGGTCTACCCTCCTTTCTAAGTAGGACGAGTCGTGCCCGCTTCCACTCTGAGGGGAAGTATCCGGAGCGTAGGCAATCGCTGAGGAGGGACTGGAACCGCTCGCCCAGGACGCCAAGGGCCAGCACCCAGGCACGGCCCGGGATCCCATCGGGGCCCGGGGCAGTGTTCCGCGCCGCTAGGCGTCTCACGGCTCGCTCCAACTCCTCCTTTTCCACTTCCAGGTCCTCCGCTATCGGGGACAATGGTCGCGCCACAGGGTCCGGTGCACCAGCCGGGCCGCCGCCAACCCGAGGAAAGAGGGCATCGACCACTCTCCCAACGAAACTAGGCTCTAGGGTTTCCGTCAACGGCGGGACCCATGGTCTGAGCTTGTCCAGCACCATCTTGTATGGACGCCCCCATGGGTCCCTGTTGAGAGTGTTGACCAGTTCGTGGTGAGCTCTCTCCTTGGCGTCGGCGATAGCCACCTGGAACGCCTTTGTCGCGTCCCGGTATACGGCGTATGCTGCCGCTTCCTCCTCAGAGGGAGCACGGCGCCGCCTGCGGATCCGCAAGTAGGCCCTTCTTGCGCTTAGACACGCGGTACGCAGCTCCGCCAGCTCGTCGGACCACCAGTACGTGGCGGTGCGCTCGGTCGGCCTGGCTCGAGGCATCGCAGCGTCGCAGACACGAGTCATTTGCTGCCGGAACCATTCCGTCTCCGTTTCCGGGTCAGCCGCAGTGGGCGGTTCCATCCATGCCGCGGTGTTGGCGGCGGCGATAAGTAGGTCTCGGTTGAGCTTCCTTAGAGCCCACCGCTTCGGCCGGACGATGTCTCGACCCAGGACCTCTCGGCTCGAGCGCACCGCCACGCCCATGAGGATGTGCCTGTGGTCCGACAGGGTCAGCAGCTCCTCCGCCACTCGCCAGCCCGACACCAGGGCACCTGCCGAGGCTGATGCCCAGGACAGGTCCACGATGGACTCCCCCTGCCATCGCACACAGGTGCTGATGGAGCCCTGGTTTAGGAGCCCAAGGTTCAGGCTCGCCGCCCAGTCAAGGACGGTCTCCCCCCTGGGCTCGTCCACGGGCCCGCCCCATGCTCGCGCGTGGGCATTAAAGTCACCGAGGACCAGCACCGGGCGGGGCTGGCATCGGCGGACACATGCCGCGACCGCGTCCAGGTACACCTCAACGACCGCTAGGCTGACGTTGGGTGAGATGTAGCACCCAACGACCGCAACAGGGCCCCACTCCACTGCCACAAATCCCGGGCCCTTCTCCAGGAGAGAGCATGGCGGGGTCGCCTCTCCCCCTCCCCAGTACACCGCTACAGAGCCGCTGTCATCACCGAACCATCGGGGATGAACAGCCACTCTGTAGGGCTCCGCCACCACGGCCAAGGCCACCTTAAGCTCCGTGAGGGTCTGCAGTAGCAGGTCCTGCGCCCCACGGCAGTGATTTAGGTTGGCCTGGAGAATTTTGAATGGCGACAAGAATTTTAGGCCTCCATTTCCACCGGCAGGCTAGGGCCTGGCTGGCTCGGCGCTTCGGAGCCACCCTCTGCGGGTTTGGAAGAGTGAGGGACCTGCTTCCCTTTCTTCTTCTTCCCTTTCTCGGGGGCAGCGCATTTCTGTCCCATTCTGTGGTCAGCGGTCAGCCCTCGGTCGCTGCAGATCGGGCACCTGGGTGAGGCGGAGCACTCACTCGCCTTGTGGCCGGATCCTCCACACGCAAAGCAGGCCTCGCTTCGGTCCACGGGGCTCCTGCACTCCTCCCTCACGTGCCCGGTCTCCAGGCACCGGTAGCACCTCATGGGCCTCTCGGGCAGGTAAGTGACCCGGGCCGCCACCCATTCCCCGATGCACAGTCGGGGCTCTGCCACCACCTTCCTCAATGCCGTAAGTGGGCAGCGGACCCGCACCGACCCCAGCCGGCGGCCGTTCGACCGTATTTCGCCGACCTGCACCTCTTCGACACTGCAGCCTCCCTTGGCTGCGATTGCAGCCGCCACCTCGGCTTGGGTGACCGACTCGTCCAGGTCCGTAATGCGTAGGTCACCTGCCTTCGAGGGACGCGCCACTTTGACGGGCAGTTCCGACAGGGCTACCTTAAGGCACCCTGCCAGTTTGTCGGCGTTGCCAGCGCTCTCGGGGCCCGTCACCTCAAGCAGGAGACCTCCGTTACGGCCTCTCCTCTGGCGGATGTCGGTGATGCCGCACGCAGCAAGCTTAACCTTCGCCTTGGCCGTGGACATCACCTGAGCGTAGGTGGTGTCCGAGCCCTCCGGAAGTGTCAGCATAATTGCTGCCGACTTCGGTGGCCTTGGGGGCTTCGGCTTCGGTTTTGCCTTCTGCGTGGACGGCCTTGGCCCTGCCGTCTCCTTCTCCGCTTTTTTGGACCTGCCCTTCCTGCCCTTAGCCTCAGTCCACTGAGTAGGGCCAGGTCCCCCGGCCGGTGCTGCGGAAGCGGCAGGTACCGCCGGCAGAGGCGCCACGGCAGGAACTACGCTTCTTGTCTTCCTCTTCTTCGCTCCCTTCGGCTTCTGCCCTGTCGGCACTGGCTCAGCCGCCTTATCCGGCAAGGTTGGCTTTTGGCCCAGCGGAGGGCGTATGGCCCGGTCGGGGAAGAGCTCCGCTTTGAAATCCACTTTGAATTTGGCCAGTTCAGCCCCAATCATGGCCCCTATCCGCTCCATGAAGGATTCCGGAGCCTGGGATGCCTGTGCGACTGGGACTCGTGGTGGGCTAGAGATCCCGGCCCTCTCACTCTCCCCGCGAAGACCCCGCACTTCCGCGGTCAGTGTAGCCATCTTCTCTTCCAGGGCGGCCAGCTGCGAGCGGAGATTGGCATTCTCCTTTTGCAGCCGGTCAACCCTGTCAGAGCCCGAGGACCGCTGCGCCATCTCCTCAACGGCGGCCTTAACAGTGCGGGCCGCTATCCGCAGTTCGCGAACAAAAGAGCCCTTGAGGTTTTTGGACCTGCCCGCGACGGATTCCACCACCATCATTTTCTCATTGACCTGGGCCCCTAGATCGGCTGTGGGCTGCTCCCTCATTTCCGCCGCTAGGTCTTCAAGCGTTGGCAGGTTCTGGCATGACCTGGTAGCTGGAAGAGGCTGCGTCAGGTCGACGTCCTCCTCCCCCGCTAGCCGCTTGCTCTTCGTCCGCTTGGCGATGCTGTTTTCAGCGGCCGATGCTGTATTAGCACGCTTCCTGAGCCTGGTCGAGCCCGCTGACGAGTGTGACACCATTGAGGCGTCCGACTCGTAATCACTCTCCGCCAATGCTGCGACCTCACTGCTCCTAGCACCACTGCCACTGGTGCAAGGAACAGCAAAGTAGCCCGCATCCTTCTCCTTCCTACAACGTGGGTCTGTGCCCCCCCCAGAATACGAGGGGCAGCCCGAGCTAAGCTCGGGGAGGGATTCTCCGGCAAGGCCGGTACCCTCCTGGGGTAGTTTTTTTGGATCCACTTGCATTTCATATTTTTTTTCAATGGGGAGGACAACCATTTCTCTCGATGAACGGTCTTCGCCATCATCAGTGGTACTGAAGCCCGCGAACTTTGCCGAGTTTGCCATTAACCGAGATAAGAATCAGAATATTCTTTTCTGTACTACAAAAAAAAAAAAAAAAAAAAAAAAAAAAAAAAAAAAAAAAAAAAAAAAAAAGTTAAAAGCACCGACAGCATTATTATATCGTAATTGAAGATGTCAGCTGTTCGCCCATTTTGGCACTATTGCGTTACAGGCAAAGGCCCCTTCTCGCTCAACACATCTGTCGGCTCACTCAACGCAGCAGTCGGCTCGCTCAACGCAGCAGTCGGCTCGCTCAACGTGACATGTATGTCCGGGAAGGATACCTTATTTCGAATCCATCGAATTATCACTCGCATCGCACGACACGAAGAAGCCCCCAAAGAATAAAATAATCACTCTATGAACATCAAACGTCAAGCGTCAAACGTCATGAGATGAGAATAGGTTCTATTTTACTTTTTAAACCATAGATAAGAATACTGATACGGAAGTGATAAGTGTTGCCATAGGTTATCATCCGGGCCACAGACAAATTGATTGATGTTTATCTATGGAGAAGACCGGGGCCCTTAGCCTGTAAGACCATGGTGCCAAAATGGGCTGTCAGGTGACGACTTCAATTACGATTTGCTAACGCTGTCTGTCCTTTTAGTGTTTTTGTAGTACAGCAAAGAATATTTTGATTCTAATTCTAGAGGATTAGTTCTCTGGTTGTAGGAGAAAAACGAGGAGAGCCCGGTTTTGTCCTTCTGCCGGAACGCCATTGACCCGCCATTGCGTTACAGGCTAAGGGCCCGGGACTACACGCTCATTCTCTGTGATGTATAATGGACTTGGTGATAATGGACCTAGAGTTAGATTGTGGGTTACATTAATTACATTCGAACAATATTATTACGTGAGCTTAAATTAAGTTAGGTTTTAGGTATGTTAAGTGAGGTTCAATAAGGTTAGGTTAGATTCGAAAGTTAGGTTCAATAAGGTTAAGGTTGGACGGTAGCAGCGGGCGGGAAATTCTAAACTTTCAGTTTTTTTTTTCAAGCTAAACTGAGCTTTAGCTGTTTAGCTTCAAAATTGAAAAAAACTGTGAAAAATTTTAATTTCCCGCCACGTTGCTATCGTTCAACTTTAATTTAAATTAGGTTAGGTTCAATGAGGTTAGGTTAGATTCGATTAGGTTCAATGAGGTTAAGTTAGTTTCGATTAGGTTAGGTTCAATTAGATAAGGGTCAATCAAGTTAGGTTAAATTAGGTTAGGTTCAAAAAGGTTAGGTTAGATTCGATTAGATTCAATGCAGTTAGGTTAGATTCGATTTGGTTAAATTAGGTTAGGTTCAATTAGATAAGGATCAATGAAGTTAGGTTCCATAAGGTTAGGTTTTATTCGACTAGGTTCAATGAGGTTAGGTTAGATTCGATTAGGTTAAATTAGGTTAGGTTCAATAAGGTTAGGTTTATACATATGCGTATGCGACTTATAATCATCACGCCTTCCTTCCATTAGGTACTTTTAAACCACAGGTCACTTACGCAGTGTAGGTATGTATACCTACAATGCTAATCATTAAAACCGGTGTCAATAAAGAAAAAAAAATAGGATAAACTGCAAAAAATACGCGCCCTCTCGCTCTAATCATATACAATCACAGCGAGACAACGCTAATTTTGAAGTTCATCCTAAATGTAGTCTTTATTTACACGGATTATAACAATGTATTAATAGCGTGACGTCACTCACTTTTCTTCTTATCTGTGTCCCTTAATAAAAAAAATCTGCAAGTAGGTACATTAAAAAAAATTACAACCGACCAATCGAATCGACTCAACGCACTCCTCAAACAACCAATCAAATCCTGTGTCATCTCGACAGGCAGGGGATACCGTAGTCCAATTCTAAGCCCGGTACTACAGGGCTGTGGCCCGGACCGCAGCGAGCGATGCCACCGCCCGTGGCCCACCCGTTATCAGCCGCCCAGGACTACAAGGCATTTGGGCCAGGGCGGGGCCGGTTGGCGCCGCCTCTACGCCTACGCCTTCTAGCGGGGTCGGCTCTCTCCCTCTCTCTTTCCGCCTCCTCCTTTTGAGCCATCACGGTCTCGCAGAAGGAGGCTACTGCATCCCACTGGGCGCTGCCCAGCACCATGGCTGCTACCACGGAGGGCAGCTCGAGGTCTCCCCCGATCACAGCGACGAGATCACGTCGCTCTGATTGCCACGCGGGGCAGACCTCCAGCGTGTGCTGGGCGTCGTCCCTGTCAGCGCCGCAGTGGTGGCAGGCTGCCGACCTCTCCCTCCCAATCCTTTCCAGGTACTCACCGAAGCACCCATGTCCGGTGAGCACCTGTGTCAGCCGGAAGCTAATCTGGCCACCCGCACGGTTCAGCCAGTCACTGAAGACGGGCAGGATTGCCCCCATGACCCTCTGGCGCCGACTGGCCGGCTCCTGTAGGCGCGTATGCCACTCCTCTATTGCGTCTTCATGCGCCTGCTCCCGGAGCCGGGAGACGGCTCTTGGGAGCATGTCCTGCCCCTCGTCGCGCTGGCGGCGGAGCTCGCCATATACGACCGCGTCCATTGACGCCAAAATGTCCAGGGGAGGGAATCTCGCCAGGACGGCCGCCGCCTCATGGGAGATCGTGCGGTACCCGCGCGCTACCCGAATAGCCATCCGGCGCTGCACGCTGAGCAGCTTTGCTTTGCATGCGCGATCGCCGGACAGTCTTTCCGCCCACAATGGTGCTCCGTATAGAGCAATGGACCGCACGACTCCCAAATAGAGCCGCCGAACACTTTCCCGCGGTCCACCGAGATTTGGTAGGATCCGGTGAAGAGCACCCGCTACCTTCTCGATCCGGGGAATTACGCGATTAAAGTGTTCGACAAAATCCCAGCGGCCGTCCAGGATGACGCCAAGGTACTTCATGTACCTCCCCACACGGACAACGGCGTCTCCTACGTGCACCGAGGAGCTGGGTGGCTCATACCCCTTGGGGAGGTCATGAAACCACAGCGCCTCGGTTTTGTGCGGGGCGACTTGCAGGCCAAGGGCCCGGATCTTGCGCACCACGCACGCCGTCCCGCACTCGGCGAGGAGGGTTGTTCGCTCGAAGGTTTCACCCTCCGCCAGCACCAGCGTGTCGTCGGCGTAACACACTACTCGGACACCGAGAGGGAGAGAGATGCGCAGGACCGCGTCATACGCGAGGTTCCACAGGAGCGGTCCCAGTACCGACCCCTGCGGGACGCCGCAGCACATCTCTCTATGGTGCAGAGCTCCGTCCCGACCAATGTACTCAATGCGCCGATCGCGCAAGTAGTCGCCGACGACACTACGCAGGTACTCGGGTAGGCGATGGTGGACGAGCGCCCCTCTGATTGCCTGCCAGGGCAGGGAGTTAAAGGCATTGACGATATCCAGACTTATCGCCAACACCACCTTCCCTTGTGACACCGCCTCTTGCACGACAGAGCGGACGCGTAGAATAGCATCCACTGTGGAGCGTCCATGACGGAAGCCAAATTGGCAGTCCGACAGGTCTGGACCCACGCGCCACAGGTGGATGTTGATGCGCTCGGCCACCACTCGCTCGAAGAGCTTTCCCGCCTCGTCAAGCAGGCAAATGGGCCGGTAAGCCGACGGGGAGTCAGCCGGTCTACCCTCCTTTCTAAGTAGGACGAGTCGTGCCCGCTTCCACTCTGAGGGGAAGTATCCGGAGCGTAGGCAATCGCTGAGGAGGGACTGGAACCGCTCGCCCAGGACGCCAAGGGCCAGCACCCAGGCACGGCCCGGGATCCCATCGGGGCCCGGGGCAGTGTTCCGCGCCGCTAGGCGTCTCACGGCTCGCTCCAACTCCTCCTTTTCCACTTCCAGGTCCTCCGCTATCGGGGACAATGGTCGCGCCACAGGGTCCGGTGCACCAGCCGGGCCGCCGCCAACCCGAGGAAAGAGGGCATCGACCACTCTCCCAACGAAACTAGGCTCTAGGGTTTCCGTCAACGGCGGGACCCATGGTCTGAGCTTGTCCAGCACCATCTTGTATGGACGCCCCCATGGGTCCCTGTTGAGAGTGTTGACCAGTTCGTGGTGAGCTCTCTCCTTGGCGTCGGCGATAGCCACCTGGAACGCCTTTGTCGCGTCCCGGTATACGGCGTATGCTGCCGCTTCCTCCTCAGAGGGAGCACGGCGCCGCCTGCGGATCCGCAAGTAGGCCCTTCTTGCGCTTAGACACGCGGTACGCAGCTCCGCCAGCTCGTCGGACCACCAGTACGTGGCGGTGCGCTCGGTCGGCCTGGCTCGAGGCATCGCAGCGTCGCAGACACGAGTCATTTGCTGCCGGAACCATTCCGTCTCCGTTTCCGGGTCAGCCGCAGTGGGCGGTTCCATCCATGCCGCGGTGTTGGCGGCGGCGATAAGTAGGTCTCGGTTGAGCTTCCTTAGAGCCCACCGCTTCGGCCGGACGATGTCTCGACCCAGGACCTCTCGGCTCGAGCGCACCGCCACGCCCATGAGGATGTGCCTGTGGTCCGACAGGGTCAGCAGCTCCTCCGCCACTCGCCAGCCCGACACCAGGGCACCTGCCGAGGCTGATGCCCAGGACAGGTCCACGATGGACTCCCCCTGCCATCGCACACAGGTGCTGATGGAGCCCTGGTTTAGGAGCCCAAGGTTCAGGCTCGCCGCCCAGTCAAGGACGGTCTCCCCCCTGGGCTCGTCCACGGGCCCGCCCCATGCTCGCGCGTGGGCATTAAAGTCACCGAGGACCAGCACCGGGCGGGGCTGGCATCGGCGGACACATGCCGCGACCGCGTCCAGGTACACCTCAACGACCGCTAGGCTGACGTTGGGTGAGATGTAGCACCCAACGACCGCAACAGGGCCCCACTCCACTGCCACAAATCCCGGGCCCTTCTCCAGGAGAGAGCATGGCGGGGTCGCCTCTCCCCCTCCCCAGTACACCGCTACAGAGCCGCTGTCATCACCGAACCATCGGGGATGAACAGCCACTCTGTAGGGCTCCGCCACCACGGCCAAGGCCACCTTAAGCTCCGTGAGGGTCTGCAGTAGCAGGTCCTGCGCCCCACGGCAGTGATTTAGGTTGGCCTGGAGAATTTTGAATGGCGACAAGAATTTTAGGCCTCCATTTCCACCGGCAGGCTAGGGCCTGGCTGGCTCGGCGCTTCGGAGCCACCCTCTGCGGGTTTGGAAGAGTGAGGGACCTGCTTCCCTTTCTTCTTCTTCCCTTTCTCGGGGGCAGCGCATTTCTGTCCCATTCTGTGGTCAGCGGTCAGCCCTCGGTCGCTGCAGATCGGGCACCTGGGTGAGGCGGAGCACTCACTCGCCTTGTGGCCGGATCCTCCACACGCAAAGCAGGCCTCGCTTCGGTCCACGGGGCTCCTGCACTCCTCCCTCACGTGCCCGGTCTCCAGGCACCGGTAGCACCTCATGGGCCTCTCGGGCAGGTAAGTGACCCGGGCCGCCACCCATTCCCCGATGCACAGTCGGGGCTCTGCCACCACCTTCCTCAATGCCGTAAGTGGGCAGCGGACCCGCACCGACCCCAGCCGGCGGCCGTTCGACCGTATTTCGCCGACCTGCACCTCTTCGACACTGCAGCCTCCCTTGGCTGCGATTGCAGCCGCCACCTCGGCTTGGGTGACCGACTCGTCCAGGTCCGTAATGCGTAGGTCACCTGCCTTCGAGGGACGCGCCACTTTGACGGGCAGTTCCGACAGGGCTACCTTAAGGCACCCTGCCAGTTTGTCGGCGTTGCCAGCGCTCTCGGGGCCCGTCACCTCAAG
Source organism: Zelleria hepariella (assembly GCA_949319315.1). Lineage (NCBI taxonomy): Eukaryota > Metazoa > Arthropoda > Insecta > Lepidoptera > Yponomeutidae > Zelleria > Zelleria hepariella. The sequence continues at coordinate 65,510 of CASGHI010000018.1, forward strand.
CAGGAGACCTCCGTTACGGCCTCTCCTCTGGCGGATGTCGGTGATGCCGCACGCAGCAAGCTTAACCTTCGCCTTGGCCGTGGACATCACCTGAGCGTAGGTGGTGTCCGAGCCCTCCGGAAGTGTCAGCATAATTGCTGCCGACTTCGGTGGCCTTGGGGGCTTCGGCTTCGGTTTTGCCTTCTGCGTGGACGGCCTTGGCCCTGCCGTCTCCTTCTCCGCTTTTTTGGACCTGCCCTTCCTGCCCTTAGCCTCAGTCCACTGAGTAGGGCCAGGTCCCCCGGCCGGTGCTGCGGAAGCGGCAGGTACCGCCGGCAGAGGCGCCACGGCAGGAACTACGCTTCTTGTCTTCCTCTTCTTCGCTCCCTTCGGCTTCTGCCCTGTCGGCACTGGCTCAGCCGCCTTATCCGGCAAGGTTGGCTTTTGGCCCAGCGGAGGGCGTATGGCCCGGTCGGGGAAGAGCTCCGCTTTGAAATCCACTTTGAATTTGGCCAGTTCAGCCCCAATCATGGCCCCTATCCGCTCCATGAAGGATTCCGGAGCCTGGGATGCCTGTGCGACTGGGACTCGTGGTGGGCTAGAGATCCCGGCCCTCTCACTCTCCCCGCGAAGACCCCGCACTTCCGCGGTCAGTGTAGCCATCTTCTCTTCCAGGGCGGCCAGCTGCGAGCGGAGATTGGCATTCTCCTTTTGCAGCCGGTCAACCCTGTCAGAGCCCGAGGACCGCTGCGCCATCTCCTCAACGGCGGCCTTAACAGTGCGGGCCGCTATCCGCAGTTCGCGAACAAAAGAGCCCTTGAGGTTTTTGGACCTGCCCGCGACGGATTCCACCACCATCATTTTCTCATTGACCTGGGCCCCTAGATCGGCTGTGGGCTGCTCCCTCATTTCCGCCGCTAGGTCTTCAAGCGTTGGCAGGTTCTGGCATGACCTGGTAGCTGGAAGAGGCTGCGTCAGGTCGACGTCCTCCTCCCCCGCTAGCCGCTTGCTCTTCGTCCGCTTGGCGATGCTGTTTTCAGCGGCCGATGCTGTATTAGCACGCTTCCTGAGCCTGGTCGAGCCCGCTGACGAGTGTGACACCATTGAGGCGTCCGACTCGTAATCACTCTCCGCCAATGCTGCGACCTCACTGCTCCTAGCACCACTGCCACTGGTGCAAGGAACAGCAAAGTAGCCCGCATCCTTCTCCTTCCTACAACGTGGGTCTGTGCCCCCCCCAGAATACGAGGGGCAGCCCGAGCTAAGCTCGGGGAGGGATTCTCCGGCAAGGCCGGTACCCTCCTGGGGTAGTTTTTTTGGATCCACTTGCATTTCATATTTTCCTGGCCTAGCCAGGTGGCTACCATTTAGCTTGGTTGGTTGGACGCTAGGGACTGATGCACTCCCCAGCCGCTCTTTCGAGCATCCCGACGCCACGTTCCCCAGCGTCGAGAATTGAGGATTTTTTATAGAGGTTGTCTCCTCGCGGTCCGGCTAAAGCAGGACCCTCGGTCCCAGTACGTCGGGATTACGATATACTACCACGCACCAGCACCGCTCTGAAAGCAGAGCAGGTGGTGCGTCCTGCTCGCGCCAAGTGGGTTAGCACAGGGCACGAGCACTCCCTCCCGTCAGGTTATTTGCCGTCGAGCAATGAGATCCCACAAGGAGAAGTCATTGCCCGACGCCCAGGGTGCACCGGCCCACCCACTGGTTCTATCCAGATTCCACCAACCATCTGGACAGAACCAGCAGATAGGCACACGAGGAGGTTACCTGACCCAGCACCCCAACCTAACCTAACCTAACCTAACCTAACCTAACCTAACCTAACCTAACCTTTTTTTTTTTTTTTTTTGTTGACGGGGGGGAAATCTTTGAAAGATACCCGACCCTTTGGGGGAAGAGCCGGGTTATGCACGATTTCCACGTACTAAAACCCCCCCGGTGGCCTTCATCCGTGCATTTTGGAGGGCTCCGGGTACTCGGTCGAACTCATCCGGTGCCCTCCTCGCACTGCGTGCTTGACTGCACCCCTCCCTGGCTAAGCCATCTGCGAGTGTTGTTGCACTCCCGGCAACGCAGGGCCACCCTGCGTTGCCGTCATCCCGGAGTCGCATGAACGGACGGATCGAGCCCCCACTCTCACCGTCCGCGACTCCGACGTCCCCTTTTAGTCGCCTCTTACGACAGGCAGGGGATACCGTAGTCCAATTCTAAGCCCGGTACTACAGGGCTGTGGCCTGGACGGCGGCGACTCTCACAGCCGTCCTGAGGCTCCATCACCAGTTGGTTGGCTAGGCTATGGCTAGCTGGCCTGGACGGCGGCCCCTGCCACCGCCCCTGCGGCTCCGTCTCCGAGTGGGGTCGGCTTTCTCCCGCTCCCGCTCAGCCTCCTCCTTCTGTGACATTACTATCTCGCAGAAGGTGGTCACCGCCATCCATTCCTCCTCTCCCCGCAGCATGGCTGCTACCACCGCGGGCAAGGTGAGGTTGGTACCAATCCGAGCAGTCAGCTCGCCGCGCTCGGAATGCCATGCCGGGCAGATCTCCAAAGTGTGTTGGGCATCGTCACAGTCCGCGGCGCAGTGATGGCAGCTTGCCGACTGCTCGCGCCCGATTCGGTTCAGGTACTCACTGAAACAGCCATGTCCAGTGAGCACCTGAGTGAGCCGAAATGTTACGGCTCCATGCCCGCGGCGATACCACCTGCCAAAGTTCGGCAGGATTGCGCTGACCACCCTCTGTCGAGCGCTCCTTGGCTCTCGGAGTCGCTCCCGCCACTCGCGCCGAGCCTGTCGGTGCGCCTCCTCCCGGAGCCTTCCAACCGCTCTTGGGAGCGGGTTTTCACCCCCCTGGCGGATGTCGTGGAGTTGGTTATAAACCCTCGCATCCATGTCCGCCAGTATGTCCAAGGGCGGAAACCGTGCTAGGACCGTCGCCGCATCAAATGATATGGTGCGGTACCCACGCGCAACCCTTATGGCCATCCGGCGCTGCACACTTTTTAAGGCACCTCTACAGCGTGGATCGCCGGAGAGGTTTTCGGCCCATAAGGGCGATCCATAGAGGGCTATGGACCGCACAACCCCCGCGTATAGGCGACGGACGCTCTCCCTCGGTCCCCCGAGATTAGGTAGGATTCTGTGCAAAGCACCCGCTACCTTATCGATCCGGGGGACTAGGCGGCTGAAGTGCTCCAGGAAGTCCCACCGACCGTCAAGAATGACGCCCAGGTACTTCATGTGCCGCTTCACCGTTATCGCCGCACCCCCTACTTGCACCGTTGAGCTCGGTGGTTCCACGCCCTTTGGTAGGTCGTGGAACCACAGTGCCTCGGTCTTGTGAGGAGCCACCTCGAGCCCCAATTCCCGGATCTTGCTGATCACGCATTGCACCCCGGATTCTGCAAGCCGCGTAGTCCTCTCAAAGTCCTCCTCCTCTGCCAGGACCAGTGTGTCGTCCGCGTAGCACACGACCTGAACGTTGGGGGGGAGAGCGATACGCAGGACCGCGTCGTAGGCTAAGTTCCACAGAAGAGGGCCCAGAACAGACCCCTGTGGAACCCCACAGTAGACCTCTCTCTGGTGGACAGAACCGTCCTGGCCCAGGTACTCTATGCTCCTGTCCCGTAGGTAGGCTCCAACAATTGACTGCAAGTACAGGGGCAACTGGTGGTAGACCAATGCCGCCCTGATTGCCCTCCACGGCAGGGAGTTGAAGGCATTTACTATGTCCAGGCTTATGGCCAATACTACCTTGCCCTGGGAGATCGCCTGCTCGGTGACTGAGCGCACCCGTAAGATGGCGTCCACCGTGGAGCGTCCATGCCGGAAGCCGAACTGGTAGTCCGACAAATCCGGACCGACTTGCCACAGGTGGAGTGTGATGCGCTCAGATACCACTCGCTCGAAGAGCTTACCCACCTCGTCCAGGAGGCATATGGGTCGGTACGCAGAGGGAGAATCCACGGCCCTGTTCTCCTTCCTCAAGAGGACGAGTCTCGCCCGCTTCCAGTCAGAGGGGAATGCCCCGGCACGTAAACAGTTGCTGAGCAACCAACGTAGCCGGTCCCCCAAAGCACCCAGAGCCAGCACCCAGGCGCGACCTGGTATTCCGTCAGGGCCTGGGGCGGTGTTGCGCGCTGCCAAGCGCTTTACTGCTCGGTCAAGCTCGCCCTTCGCCACATCCAGTTCGTCGGACCAGTCGGGCGCTGACGTGGCCGCTCTCGGTGAGATGTCCTCAATACGAGGAAAGAGCGTGTCCACCACTCTTGCCACCAGGACTGGGTCGAGAGTCTCCGTCAGTGGAGGGACCCACGGTCTGAGCTTGCCCAGTACTGTCTTGTACGGGCGCCCCCATGGGTCGCCATTGAGCGTCTCCAAGAGCTCCTTCCAGGCTAGGGCCTTAGCGTTCGCGACTGCAATTTGGAGCGCTTTGACGGCGTCTCTATATTGTGCGTAGGCTGCGTCCCTCTCTTCAGCAGTGGCTCGCCGTCTTCTGCGGGTTCTAGTGAACTGCCGCCTAGCACGCAGGCAGGTCCCCCGTAGCAGTTTTAGATCCTCTGACCACCAGTGGACGGCATTGCGGTCACTTCGTTTGGCCCTGGGCATCGAGGCGTCGCATATGGACGCCATATGCTCTCCGAACCAAGCCGCCTCCCTCTCAGGATCCACTGTATCGGGCACCTCTGACCAGGCTGCCGTGTTGGCAGCGGCAATGAGCCGATCGCGGTCTAGCCGTTTCAAAGCCCAGCGCCTGGGAGGATCATTGTTTGGGCTGCGAGCACCGTTGGCCGGCTGCAAAGTCACGTCCACCACGATATGGCGATGGTCAGACAAAGTGACCAGCTCCTCCGCCACTCGCCAGCCCGACACCACACCCATGGCTGCGGCAGACGCCCATGTGAGATCCACAATGGATTCGCCCTGCCACCGTACGCAGGTGCTGACGGACCCGCGATTCAAGAGCCCAAGGTCGAGACCGGCCGCCCACTCAAGGACAGTCTCTCCCTGTGCGTCGTCCCGGGGCCCTCCCCATGCCCGAGCGTGGGCGTTGAAGTCGCCAGCAACAATCACCGGGCGGGGCTGACACCGGCGGATGCATGCCGCAAGTTCGTCCAGGAATACTTCGTAGAGGGCAAGGGCGATGTTGGGAGAGACGTAACATCCCACGATCGCCAAAGGCCCCCACTGGACCGCCACAATGCCCTGGCCCTTTTGGAGCAGAGAGCACGGTGGAGCCAATTCCCCTCCTCCCCAATAGATGGCCACAGAGCCAGCGTCGTCACCAAACCAGCGAGGATGGTTTGGGACGCTGTAGGGCTCCGCGACAACCGCCAGAGCAATCCGAAACTCCGCTAGGGTCTGCAGTAACAGGTCCTGCGCCCCACGGCAGTGGTTCAGATTGCTCTGAAGAATCTTTAGGGGATGGAATTCTGGGCTTCCATGGCCTCCGGCGGGTTAGGACCCGGTTGGCTCGGCGCAGTTGGCTCTGCCTCCCTCGTTACTTGTTGAAGAGGACCCTGTTTTCCTCTTGTTCTTTTCCCTTTCTTGGGTGGGGTACACCTTTTACCACCCAGCCGGTGGTCCGAGGGGCGGCCGAGATCGGCACAGAGAGGGCATCTAAACGCCTGGGCGGTGCACGCGCTGGCTTTATGCCCGGACTCTCCGCACGCATAACAGCGCTCGCTGCGGTCCTCCGTGTTCGGGCACTGACCCCTGACGTGCCCAGTCTCCAGGCACCGGAAACATTGAAGTGGCCGCGTCGCCAGGGCTTCCACTCGTGCCGAGAGCCACTCTCCAATGCGCAGCCGGGACGAAGCCACCACCTTACGTACCGCTATAAGCGGGCAGCGGACCCATACTGTCCCAAGCCGTTGTTTAGTATGTCGGATCTCTCCAACCTTAACTTGATCGGCACTGCATCCTCCCGCCTCAGCTACTGCAGCGACAACCTCCTCTCGGGTGATGGATTCATCTAGTTCCATCACCCTTATCTCTCCGACTTTCATTGGGCGTGCAACCTTTACACCCAACTCCAAGAGGGCACTGGTCAAACGCCCAGCCAGCTGATCCGCTTTCGCTGCACCTTCCGGTCCCGTCACCTCCAGGATCAGGCCGCCATTAGCAGCCTTCTTCTGCCGGACCTCTGTCAGCCCGCATTCCGCGAGCCTGACTTTGGCCCTGGCAGTAGCCATCACCTGGGCATACGTCACGTCCGATCCCTCGGGCACCGTTAGCGAGATGGCCGCGGATGTAGGCAGACGAGCCGGCTTGGGCTTTGCGGCGGGCTTTGCGGTGGGCTTAGCTGGTACTCTTGGGGGCTGCCCTTTACCCGCCTTTGCCTTCCTCTTGGCCACCTCGGACCACTCCCCATCCGCTGGGGGAGGACGATCGGGCGTCGGTCCCGAGCCCGAAGGCACTGCCGGCAGTGGCGCCGGCGGGGGCGGCGGCTGCTTTGCCCTCTTTTTCGACCCTCCCTGGCCCTTCGGCTTTGCCGGAGCAGCAGCAGCGGGCGCCTTGCTAGGGGCAGTTCCCTTTGCCAGAGGAGGGCGAATTGCCCTACCTGGGAAGAGTTCTGCCCGAAAGCCCGCAAGCTTCTCATCCATGAGTGCTGAAATCCGACTCATGGAGAAGAGCTCCTGCCCACCAGCCGGTGCAGGCTGAGGGACCGCGCTGTCCCTCCTGCGGAGCGACTGGAGGTCGGCCGCCATCGCAGACATTTTCCGTTCTAGGTCTGAGACCTTAGTCCGCAGCTCGGCGTTCTCGAGCTCCAGCCTCTCCGTCCCAACCGCCGACGTTGTTCGTAGGGTTAATTCCTCCGCGGCAGCACTCACCATTCGGGCCGCCATGCGGAGTTCCCTCACAAAGTTGCCTTTGAGGTTCCGGGACTTATTGGCAACTGCCTCGACAACGACCATCCTCTCACGGATCTGAGACCGTAGATCCGCCGTTGGCTGCGCGCGCATCCCCTCAGCCAGTTCCTCCGCAGTTGGGAGGCTCTTAGCTGATCGGGTGTCAGCTGATGGGGTGCCAGCAAGGTCGAGGCCATCGCCCTCATCCGCTTCCTCTCCACTCAATCCTTTCCTCCCCTTCACCCTCTTCGAGGTGACCGCCCCAGCAGAAGCCGCAGGTAAAACGCGTTTCCGCCGCTGCGACCCCACCGACGACACAGACATCGTAGACGCCACAACCTAACCTAACCTAACCTAACCTAACCTAACCTAACCTAACCTAACCTAACCTAACCTAACCTAACCTAACCTAACCTAACCTAACCTAACCTAACCTAACCTAACCTAACCTAACCTAACCTAACCTAACCTAACCTAACCTAACCTAACCTAACCTAACCTAACCTAACCTAACCTAACCCAAACCTAACCTAACCCAAACCTAACCTAACCCAAACCTAACCTAACCCAAACCTAACCTAACCCAAACCTAACCTAACCCAAACCTAACCTAACCCAAACCTAACCTAACCCAAACCTAACTTAACCCTGGCTGGTTTTGCTGGCGAAACCATCAGCGCTTTCGCAGCAGCCAGGAGCGTCCAGGACGGCACCGGAGGCGTCGCGCCGAAGAGGAAGAACAAGGTGAAGCCGAAGCCTCAGCTCAGCCACGCAGGTCTCCGAGGGGGAGGACAACCATTTCTCTCGATGAACGGTCTTCGCCATCATCAGTGGTACTGAAGCCCGCGAACTTTGCCGAGTTTGCCATTAACCGAGATAAGAATCAGAATATTCTTTTCTGTACTACAAAAAAAAAAAAAAAAAAAAAAAAAAAAAAAAAAAAAAAAAAAAGTTAAAAGCACCGACAGCATTATTATATCGTAATTGAAGATGTCAGCTGTTCGCCCATTTTGGCACTATTGCGTTACAGGCAAAGGCCCCTTCTCGCTCAACACATCTGTCGGCTCACTCAACGCAGCAGTCGGCTCGCTCAACGCAGCAGTCGGCTCGCTCAACGTGACATGTATGTCCGGGAAGGATACCTTATTTCGAATCCATCGAATTATCACTCGCATCGCACGACACGAAGAAGCCCCCAAAGAATAAAATAATCACTCTATGAACATCAAACGTCAAGCGTCAAACGTCATGAGATGAGAATAGGTTCTATTTTACTTTTTAAACCATAGATAAGAATACTGATACGGAAGTGATAAGTGTTGCCATAGGTTATCATCCGGGCCACAGACAAATTGATTGATGTTTATCTATGGAGAAGACCGGGGCCCTTAGCCTGTAAGACCATGGTGCCAAAATGGGCTGTCAGGTGACGACTTCAATTACGATTTGCTAACGCTGTCTGTCCTTTTAGTGTTTTTGTAGTACAGCAAAGAATATTTTGATTCTAATTCTAGAGGATTAGTTCTCTGGTTGTAGGAGAAAAACGAGGAGAGCCCGGTTTTGTCCTTCTGCCGGAACGCCATTGACCCGCCATTGCGTTACAGGCTAAGGGCCCGGGACTACACGCTCATTCTCTGTGATGTATAATGGACTTGGTGATAATGGACCTAGAGTTAGATTGTGGGTTACATTAATTACATTCGAACAATATTATTACGTGAGCTTAAATTAAGTTAGGTTTTAGGTATGTTAAGTGAGGTTCAATAAGGTTAGGTTAGATTCGAAAGTTAGGTTCAATAAGGTTAAGGTTGGACGGTAGCAGCGGGCGGGAAATTCTAAACTTTCAGTTTTTTTTTTCAAGCTAAACTGAGCTTTAGCTGTTTAGCTTCAAAATTGAAAAAAACTGTGAAAAATTTTAATTTCCCGCCACGTTGCTATCGTTCAACTTTAATTTAAATTAGGTTAGGTTCAATGAGGTTAGGTTAGATTCGATTAGGTTCAATGAGGTTAAGTTAGTTTCGATTAGGTTAGGTTCAATTAGATAAGGGTCAATCAAGTTAGGTTAAATTAGGTTAGGTTCAAAAAGGTTAGGTTAGATTCGATTAGATTCAATGCAGTTAGGTTAGATTCGATTTGGTTAAATTAGGTTAGGTTCAATTAGATAAGGATCAATGAAGTTAGGTTCCATAAGGTTAGGTTTTATTCGACTAGGTTCAATGAGGTTAGGTTAGATTCGATTAGGTTAAATTAGGTTAGGTTCAATAAGGTTAGGTTTATACATATGCGTATGCGACTTATAATCATCACGCCTTCCTTCCATTAGGTACTTTTAAACCACAGGTCACTTACGCAGTGTAGGTATGTATACCTACAATGCTAATCATTAAAACCGGTGTCAATAAAGAAAAAAAAATAGGATAAACTGCAAAAAATACGCGCCCTCTCGCTCTAATCATATACAATCACAGCGAGACAACGCTAATTTTGAAGTTCATCCTAAATGTAGTCTTTATTTACACGGATTATAACAATGTATTAATAGCGTGACGTCACTCACTTTTCTTCTTATCTGTGTCCCTTAATAAAAAAAATCTGCAAGTAGGTACATTAAAAAAAATTACAACCGACCAATCGAATCGACTCAACGCACTCCTCAAACAACCAATCAAATCCTGTGTCATCTCGACAGGCAGGGGATACCGTAGTCCAATTCTAAGCCCGGTACTACAGGGCTGTGGCCCGGACCGCAGCGAGCGATGCCACCGCCCGTGGCCCACCCGTTATCAGCCGCCCAGGACTACAAGGCATTTGGGCCAGGGCGGGGCCGGTTGGCGCCGCCTCTACGCCTACGCCTTCTAGCGGGGTCGGCTCTCTCCCTCTCTCTTTCCGCCTCCTCCTTTTGAGCCATCACGGTCTCGCAGAAGGAGGCTACTGCATCCCACTGGGCGCTGCCCAGCACCATGGCTGCTACCACGGAGGGCAGCTCGAGGTCTCCCCCGATCACAGCGACGAGATCACGTCGCTCTGATTGCCACGCGGGGCAGACCTCCAGCGTGTGCTGGGCGTCGTCCCTGTCAGCGCCGCAGTGGTGGCAGGCTGCCGACCTCTCCCTCCCAATCCTTTCCAGGTACTCACCGAAGCACCCATGTCCGGTGAGCACCTGTGTCAGCCGGAAGCTAATCTGGCCACCCGCACGGTTCAGCCAGTCACTGAAGACGGGCAGGATTGCCCCCATGACCCTCTGGCGCCGACTGGCCGGCTCCTGTAGGCGCGTATGCCACTCCTCTATTGCGTCTTCATGCGCCTGCTCCCGGAGCCGGGAGACGGCTCTTGGGAGCATGTCCTGCCCCTCGTCGCGCTGGCGGCGGAGCTCGCCATATACGACCGCGTCCATTGACGCCAAAATGTCCAGGGGAGGGAATCTCGCCAGGACGGCCGCCGCCTCATGGGAGATCGTGCGGTACCCGCGCGCTACCCGAATAGCCATCCGGCGCTGCACGCTGAGCAGCTTTGCTTTGCATGCGCGATCGCCGGACAGTCTTTCCGCCCACAATGGTGCTCCGTATAGAGCAATGGACCGCACGACTCCCAAATAGAGCCGCCGAACACTTTCCCGCGGTCCACCGAGATTTGGTAGGATCCGGTGAAGAGCACCCGCTACCTTCTCGATCCGGGGAATTACGCGATTAAAGTGTTCGACAAAATCCCAGCGGCCGTCCAGGATGACGCCAAGGTACTTCATGTACCTCCCCACACGGACAACGGCGTCTCCTACGTGCACCGAGGAGCTGGGTGGCTCATACCCCTTGGGGAGGTCATGAAACCACAGCGCCTCGGTTTTGTGCGGGGCGACTTGCAGGCCAAGGGCCCGGATCTTGCGCACCACGCACGCCGTCCCGCACTCGGCGAGGAGGGTTGTTCGCTCGAAGGTTTCACCCTCCGCCAGCACCAGCGTGTCGTCGGCGTAACACACTACTCGGACACCGAGAGGGAGAGAGATGCGCAGGACCGCGTCATACGCGAGGTTCCACAGGAGCGGTCCCAGTACCGACCCCTGCGGGACGCCGCAGCACATCTCTCTATGGTGCAGAGCTCCGTCCCGACCAATGTACTCAATGCGCCGATCGCGCAAGTAGTCGCCGACGACACTACGCAGGTACTCGGGTAGGCGATGGTGGACGAGCGCCCCTCTGATTGCCTGCCAGGGCAGGGAGTTAAAGGCATTGACGATATCCAGACTTATCGCCAACACCACCTTCCCTTGTGACACCGCCTCTTGCACGACAGAGCGGACGCGTAGAATAGCATCCACTGTGGAGCGTCCATGACGGAAGCCAAATTGGCAGTCCGACAGGTCTGGACCCACGCGCCACAGGTGGATGTTGATGCGCTCGGCCACCACTCGCTCGAAGAGCTTTCCCGCCTCGTCAAGCAGGCAAATGGGCCGGTAAGCCGACGGGGAGTCAGCCGGTCTACCCTCCTTTCTAAGTAGGACGAGTCGTGCCCGCTTCCACTCTGAGGGGAAGTATCCGGAGCGTAGGCAATCGCTGAGGAGGGACTGGAACCGCTCGCCCAGGACGCCAAGGGCCAGCACCCAGGCACGGCCCGGGATCCCATCGGGGCCCGGGGCAGTGTTCCGCGCCGCTAGGCGTCTCACGGCTCGCTCCAACTCCTCCTTTTCCACTTCCAGGTCCTCCGCTATCGGGGACAATGGTCGCGCCACAGGGTCCGGTGCACCAGCCGGGCCGCCGCCAACCCGAGGAAAGAGGGCATCGACCACTCTCCCAACGAAACTAGGCTCTAGGGTTTCCGTCAACGGCGGGACCCATGGTCTGAGCTTGTCCAGCACCATCTTGTATGGACGCCCCCATGGGTCCCTGTTGAGAGTGTTGACCAGTTCGTGGTGAGCTCTCTCCTTGGCGTCGGCGATAGCCACCTGGAACGCCTTTGTCGCGTCCCGGTATACGGCGTATGCTGCCGCTTCCTCCTCAGAGGGAGCACGGCGCCGCCTGCGGATCCGCAAGTAGGCCCTTCTTGCGCTTAGACACGCGGTACGCAGCTCCGCCAGCTCGTCGGACCACCAGTACGTGGCGGTGCGCTCGGTCGGCCTGGCTCGAGGCATCGCAGCGTCGCAGACACGAGTCATTTGCTGCCGGAACCATTCCGTCTCCGTTTCCGGGTCAGCCGCAGTGGGCGGTTCCATCCATGCCGCGGTGTTGGCGGCGGCGATAAGTAGGTCTCGGTTGAGCTTCCTTAGAGCCCACCGCTTCGGCCGGACGATGTCTCGACCCAGGACCTCTCGGCTCGAGCGCACCGCCACGCCCATGAGGATGTGCCTGTGGTCCGACAGGGTCAGCAGCTCCTCCGCCACTCGCCAGCCCGACACCAGGGCACCTGCCGAGGCTGATGCCCAGGACAGGTCCACGATGGACTCCCCCTGCCATCGCACACAGGTGCTGATGGAGCCCTGGTTTAGGAGCCCAAGGTTCAGGCTCGCCGCCCAGTCAAGGACGGTCTCCCCCCTGGGCTCGTCCACGGGCCCGCCCCATGCTCGCGCGTGGGCATTAAAGTCACCGAGGACCAGCACCGGGCGGGGCTGGCATCGGCGGACACATGCCGCGACCGCGTCCAGGTACACCTCAACGACCGCTAGGCTGACGTTGGGTGAGATGTAGCACCCAACGACCGCAACAGGGCCCCACTCCACTGCCACAAATCCCGGGCCCTTCTCCAGGAGAGAGCATGGCGGGGTCGCCTCTCCCCCTCCCCAGTACACCGCTACAGAGCCGCTGTCATCACCGAACCATCGGGGATGAACAGCCACTCTGTAGGGCTCCGCCACCACGGCCAAGGCCACCTTAAGCTCCGTGAGGGTCTGCAGTAGCAGGTCCTGCGCCCCACGGCAGTGATTTAGGTTGGCCTGGAGAATTTTGAATGGCGACAAGAATTTTAGGCCTCCATTTCCACCGGCAGGCTAGGGCCTGGCTGGCTCGGCGCTTCGGAGCCACCCTCTGCGGGTTTGGAAGAGTGAGGGACCTGCTTCCCTTTCTTCTTCTTCCCTTTCTCGGGGGCAGCGCATTTCTGTCCCATTCTGTGGTCAGCGGTCAGCCCTCGGTCGCTGCAGATCGGGCACCTGGGTGAGGCGGAGCACTCACTCGCCTTGTGGCCGGATCCTCCACACGCAAAGCAGGCCTCGCTTCGGTCCACGGGGCTCCTGCACTCCTCCCTCACGTGCCCGGTCTCCAGGCACCGGTAGCACCTCATGGGCCTCTCGGGCAGGTAAGTGACCCGGGCCGCCACCCATTCCCCGATGCACAGTCGGGGCTCTGCCACCACCTTCCTCAATGCCGTAAGTGGGCAGCGGACCCGCACCGACCCCAGCCGGCGGCCGTTCGACCGTATTTCGCCGACCTGCACCTCTTCGACACTGCAGCCTCCCTTGGCTGCGATTGCAGCCGCCACCTCGGCTTGGGTGACCGACTCGTCCAGGTCCGTAATGCGTAGGTCACCTGCCTTCGAGGGACGCGCCACTTTGACGGGCAGTTCCGACAGGGCTACCTTAAGGCACCCTGCCAGTTTGTCGGCGTTGCCAGCGCTCTCGGGGCCCGTCACCTCAAGCAGGAGACCTCCGTTACGGCCTCTCCTCTGGCGGATGTCGGTGATGCCGCACGCAGCAAGCTTAACCTTCGCCTTGGCCGTGGACATCACCTGAGCGTAGGTGGTGTCCGAGCCCTCCGGAAGTGTCAGCATAATTGCTGCCGACTTCGGTGGCCTTGGGGGCTTCGGCTTCGGTTTTGCCTTCTGCGTGGACGGCCTTGGCCCTGCCGTCTCCTTCTCCGCTTTTTTGGACCTGCCCTTCCTGCCCTTAGCCTCAGTCCACTGAGTAGGGCCAGGTCCCCCGGCCGGTGCTGCGGAAGCGGCAGGTACCGCCGGCAGAGGCGCCACGGCAGGAACTACGCTTCTTGTCTTCCTCTTCTTCGCTCCCTTCGGCTTCTGCCCTGTCGGCACTGGCTCAGCCGCCTTATCCGGCAAGGTTGGCTTTTGGCCCAGCGGAGGGCGTATGGCCCGGTCGGGGAAGAGCTCCGCTTTGAAATCCACTTTGAATTTGGCCAGTTCAGCCCCAATCATGGCCCCT
>CASGHI010000019.1:0-16445 GCA_949319315.1 Zelleria hepariella
GATCTTCTGTCATAGGGCACAAGGCACATAGTGGCCTGGCTACGCCTCGCTTGGCTCCCTACACGACCTTGTCTACTGGGTCACGACGGCGTCTCGCCGAATTTTGGCGGCGCCATCGCTTTCCCCCAGCGTCGCGTTCCGCCTGCCTCGCGTTTTCATGCCGACGCCTTCTGTCTGTGCCGCTCAAGGTACAGTCTGAGAAAAGGTCAAGTAATCGGAAATTTACGGATACAAATAAAAAGAGAAAAAAAAATTTTTTTTACCATTCATTTGCAAAGATGAGAATAATTATTTTTTTTCTCTACTGCAGATTCGCCACAGTTAGCCTCCTACAACTCTGTTCTCCTAGTACATTTTCATCAAATATGTAGGGGAAAAAAGTATGTTTTTTCTCCCCTACACCTGCAGAAAAGGAAAAAAAAATTTTTTTTTCTCTTTGCAAACGAATGGTAAAAATTTTGTTTTTTTTTCTCTTTTGATTTGTATCCGTAAATTTCCGATTACTTGACCTTTTCTCAGACCGTACCTCGAGCGGCGCAGACAGAAGGCGTCGCCATGAAAACGCGACGCAGGCGGAACGCGACGCTGGGGGAAAGCGATGGCGCCGCCAAAATTCGTCTCGCCCTACAGGTGAGAAGACCTTCTGTCACAGGGTACAAGGCACACATTGGCCTGGCTACGTCTGACATTTGAGAGCGAATTTGTTAACCTTATGAAAATCATTATAATAAATTGTTATTTTGTTACTTTGCTTCTTTACAAGCCATGGTCTTTCTTTTAATATCGACTTCGATTTCTATCGATTTATATCGACTTAATGGTTTCACTTACTACAAAACTCACCCTCACATCCACTCACACACCCTCTCCTACAAACCTCATAGTCTTAGCAGCTATGAAAAAAAAGCTGCATTTTATGATGAAAGCAAGCCGCTTTGCACAGTGATAGAAGGGACAAAAACAAGCGATTTGACCCGCAGCAGCACAAGTTTCATCCCTTAGGAACAGAGAGGGCGCCACTTCTAAAAATAAACTTTGAAAATTTCTAACAGCCTAACGGGTGAACCGATTTCAATGATTAATATCTTAATCGAAAGAAAATCACTTATTGTACAAACAAAAAAATAAGATTAAAAAAAATACTATGATGGCTGCCGTAAATCCTACGTTTTCTAATTTTTTATTTTTTATTTGTCAATTTTTATTGAACTATGCAAAAAACTTGTATGAAAAGGGTATATTTTTTGTAATTCATATCGTTACTAATATAATAATAAATTTATTAAAAAAAACTGCATGCCAATATCATTAGTAGTTTAGGAAATATTTAGGTTTACATGTGCTGGAAAAGCGGGGTATTGCCCTCGCGTCATAGTAACTAAGTAGAGAAAAAAAATATTTTTGTGATGGAATCAAGCAATTTTGCACAGTGATAGTGGAGACTAAAATAAGCAATTTTACCCGCAGCAGCAACATTTTTATCCCTTAGGAACACTGATGGCGCCACTTATTTAACAAAACTTCAAAATGTTGTATAAAATAAACGGCTCAACCGATTTTCATGATTTAAACGCCCAATGGTTGGTTTTTATACTATAATACATATAAAATAAAAATAAGTCAAAAAAGTATTGGAAATAAAAATAATAAAAAATATTTTGTAAAATAAAAGTGTTTTCATTGATGATGATGAATCTTGTATTTATTCTTTCTAGTTTTTGACAAATACTTACACATAATTTCTCGTTTGCCTTGTCACAGATGTGTACAATAACTTTAATGCCTAACAGTTCACGAATTTCCTTATTTTATTTGGAATACTACATTGAATCCATTGAATACAGTTTACTCAGAATAAGCGACAAAAAATTTACGTATACCGAATTAAATAATAAACTCGTGAACTGTTAGGCATTAACGTTGTTATACACATCTGTGACAAGGCAAACGAGAAATGATGTGTAAGTATTTGTCAAAAACTAAAAAGAATAAATACGGTATTCATCATCCTCAATGAAAACACTTTTATTTTACAAAATATTTTTTATTATTTTTATTTCCAATACTTTTTTGACTTATTTATATTTTATATGTATTATGGTATAAAAACCAACCATTGGGCGTTTAAATCATTAAAATCGATAGAGCCGTTTACTTTATACAAAACTTTGAAGTTTGGTCAAATAAGTGGCGCCATCTGTGTCCCTAAGGGATGAAAATGTTGCTGCTGCGGGTAAAATTGCTTATTTTAGTCTCCACTATCACTGTGCAAAATGGCTAGCTTCCATCACAAATAGATGTTTTTTTCTCTGCATAGTTACTATGACGTGAGGGCAATGCCCCGCTTTTCCAGCACATGTAAACCTAAATATTTCCTAAACTACTAATGATATTGGCATGCAGTTTTTTTTATTAAATTCATTATTAAATTAGTATCAATATGAATTATAAAAAATATACCCTCTTTATACAATTTCTTTGCATAATTGAGTAAAAACTGACAAATAAAAATAAAAAAAATACAAAACGTTGGATTTAGGGCAGCCATTATAGTTTTTATTTTTATTTTATTTTTTAGGGTTGTACAATAAGTGTTTTTCTTTCGATTAAGATATTAATCATTGAAATCGGTTCACCCGTTAGGCTGTTAGAAATTTTCAAAGTTATTTTTAGAAGTGGCGCCCTCTCTGTTTCTAAGGGATGAAACTTGTGCTGCTGCGGGTCAAATCGCTTATTTTTGTCCCTTCTATCACTGTGCAAAGCGGCTTGCTTTCATCATAAAAAGCAGCGTTTCGGTAAAAAATGGCCGTATCTGCTATAGCTATCACAGGTTATTTAAATTTTCAATGTATGTACGTTATCTTTGGGCCGTGCTTGTATTTTAATTCAATTTATTTTTTATCTTTGTGTCATTCATTACCCTTATTTTGTTAATTAACTTCAGAAAAGATATTTGTTATTTTGTCCTTTGTTTTGTGAAGATTTTGGAGAGAACTGCTTACCCTATAATACAGGTTTTACCTTCTTAGGAAGCAGGGCACCCTTGCCTTAGAAACTTTAAGGTCTTATTGTACAATTTTATGCTAAAATAAATTATAATCCGTGCGGAATCAGAATGGGATAATACCTTTTGGAACTGAATCGAAAATGACAGTTCTCGAGTAGCGTCAGTAAAAAAATTGTTAGTTCTTCGTTCTATCATAGGGTTATGAAATTGGAAATACACAAAAATGTTTATTAGTTGTAATCTAAAAGTATTCAATGTTATTGCATTAATTGAATAAAACGTGATAAAACTCGAGCAGACACCCACGCGCACAGAAAACACAAGCAAGTTTCGACGCGAGTTTGCCATAGACAACTAGAGTGTGCCGAAATGCTGACGCTACAGGACCGCGAGCTTCTCAGCTCCAAAAGGTATTATCCCATTCTGATCCCGCACGGATTATACTATTACTATTTTGACAGGTATTACCTCACAGACATCCTGAAGACACAGGGCGTGCGCCGGAGCATGATGTTCATTCAGAAGCTGCGCAAACACATTCTGCAGAAAGTCTACTTGGCCTTTGAGAAACCTGATGTAAGTGCTCTTATCTTGTGGCATGTGGGTGACGAGTTGCATTAGGCGGATCGTATGTAAATACACGACCACTGGCTGGATTTATCGTCCATGGGCCTCTAGAGTCAACTCGTGTTTTAGATCACCTTTTTGGATGAGCGAGCGAAGCGAGAGATGTTCTCCGAGTCTACTGGAATAATACGGCGTTTGTATGTATGTTTACTTGAGTAAAGGTCCGATCGTCATGAAATTTAGTAGGCGGGCAAATTAAATTTAAGGGTAGACGTTAGCTGTCAATTTCCATACTAACTTTCGTAGACCAGAACTAAGAAACTAAACCGAATTTCTTCAGAATTTTGATACATTCTGTCTTATCATATCATACCATTGCCGCGAAATTCACAAAAAGTATGTTGTTAATTCAGGATTATGTTAATTTTAGCTTTTGAAAATATCAATATTTTACGTATGTGTGGGTGCACGACATACTATAAAAGTTGTGTAGTTGTGTGTGAGAACCCACACACACGTAACGCTGCTTTCAACATGGCGGCCACGAACAGCTGATACGCGATGACGTACGCTGTTGTCTTTTTTTTAAATTGTATTTTATAGCTTGGATACGAGACCTTTGAGCCAAGTCTTTTGTTTGGGTGGGCTTGCTTTATACACCAAGAAGGTATAATCACCTTTTTCTCCATTCCTTACCTACTCCTTGCCCAAAGGACTCGTGAAAAAAAAAAACGGAGTGTAGCCGGGTACACACGACAGCACGTCAGAGTGTACACTTTTGTTTTAAAGTCGCCCGTAACGTAACCGAGTAGAGTGCTAGCGTGTAAGCGTCTACGTGCTGTCTTGTGTACCTACATTTGGCAACGCTGCCATTTTGCGGCGTTGCAAGACCGGCAACCAATGCTTCAGCGAAGCTCTGAGTAAATATTCAGAAATACAACTTTTAGTGCTGTCAGTATTGCCATGTTAGACAAATATAGCCGTTTAGGATATTTTGGGGGTCAGCGGGCGAGAAAACATGGCAACAATTCGGTCTTTTATTGCTTTATAAAGAGATTGGGTTCCCTAAAAATAAAGCGAGGATATTGAATATTCTTATACTGAATTCTCAACAATAGTCTTACATACAGTTACAGGTCCATGTATTGTACGGTCGAGATTTTATTTATCTTATTGTTTGACTAAATGCAGCTCGTTTAGGTCATCTGGCAATAAAAACATGATATTATTTACTTTTCATTTAAAATATATGGGCGTTTTTTAAAGTTCGGTACATTTTTTTCTCAACTGTTTGACAAATTCCTAGACTTGAAAACACCGATCGTCGCACCATCCAAGAAAGAAGTCTCACTAAAAGCATTTTGGTTCAAATACGAACATTTTGGTTCTTAGTACAATAGATATAAGGACCATTTTGAAGGTACAGGAGATCTTTTAGTCAGATTTAGTTGAAACTTAGTATTCGTAAATTTAATTGAAAATAATTAATCACGTTTTAGGATTTTACGAAGATTTCTACATAAGAGGGTAAAACAAAAAGAAACTTATTTATTACTGAGTTAGGTACGGTCAGCCACAGTCACAGATACCCCATGGCAGCTCTTACCGCGCGCGGCATAAGGGCGTCCCCAATCGGACCATTCCATTTTCCCCTACCAGACTTCCCCCACTGGTGGGGGAAAATGGAATCGCACAAAAAAATATTCCATTTTCACCCACTGGCCACCTCACTAAGTGGCTGGTGGGGGAAAATGGAATTTATAGAAAAGATTTTATTGGCGAGGCCGACTCATTACAATGATGCAGTCACTGTAGCCTAGCCTAATTTTATAATTAATCGGCATAAATAAAACTAATTTGTTAACTTTACTAATTCGAATATTTGTATTAAAAAAAAAAAAGGTATATTATGGCATTTAACATTACAACAGTTAACGTTATTAAAATAGTACAAAATAACACAAAGACCGCTTATAATTATTCTGAATAATCCTTTTTAAAAAATATACAGGGTGGCCCAAACATAGATGTCAAGCGAGAAAATATAAATAGCTGACACCGAGGGTTACCCGAATCACCCCCATGTACGTTCAGCTATTTTTTGTCGTTTAGAAGTTATGAGGCTTTTAAGGTTTTATTGAAAAAAAAAAAACCTAGCATTGGATTTTATTTTCTTTTTTTTTTCTTTCGACTTTTCAGAGATATTTTTTATTTTTTCGTGTCTTACATAATTTATCTATTTCCAAAAAAAATATGATAAGCTATGGACTTCTATAAGTTACCGCAATTTTGATCCAAAGTCCAAAAATGTTGTTTTTGAGAAATCATTACTAAAATAGTTAGTATGGAGAAAAAAATAAGTAGATGTCTGAAGGACTTTGTTTGATTTAAAAAACTTTCCCAAAGCTTTAGTGCTCAGAATAGTACAAAAAACCTGTCACTTTATGGGACTTGTATCCAAGTAATTCGCGATCAAAGTCGAAAGAATTTTAGTTTATTCGGACAAAAATCATTGCAGGTAGGCTTAATATCACCTGCCAGAATGGCCTGCATTCGAAATGCACGGAAAAATAAAAAATAACGATAAAATATTTTTATTTTGGCTTTTTTTTTCATTATTTGAATTTTAAGTTATTTTATTAACGAATTTACTTACAAAACATAATAAAAAATTTAATTCATAAAATAAAGTCCGAAAATTAAATGAGATTTTTTTTAAATTTCCGTGAATTTATTTCGAATGCAAGCCATGCTGACAGGCGATATTAAGCCTACCTGCAATTATTTTTGTCCGAATAAAGTAAAATAAATTAAAATCTATTGAGATAAAATTTCTTCCAACTCCAATTTTATGACTTTCGATCTTTGATCGCGAATTACTTGAATAAAAGTCCCATAAAGTGACAGGTTTTTTGTACTATTCTGAGCACTAAGATTTTGTGAAAGTTTTTGAAATTAAAAGAAAGCTCTTCAGACCTCTATGGTCTGTCCATTAACTCTAGAAATTAAATGGCAACAATTTTTCATAGTAAAGCCGACCACTTTTCATATTAAATTTACTATGAAATATTGTTGCCATTTAATTTCCAGAGTTTTGTTTATGGACAGACCTTAATTCTTTCCCCATACTAAATATTTTAGTGTTGATTTCTCAAAAATAACATTTTTGGACTTTGGATCAAAATTGCGGTATCTTCTAAAAGTCCATAGCTGATCATTATTTTTTTGAAGAGATACATTATCTGACAATTACTTTTTTTAAATATAATTTTATGTTGACTTTGATGAAACCATAAGACTGATTTTTAATAAGATAATTTTGCTCTTTTTTTTTATCGCTTAATAATATCAATAAAACCGCAACCAATAAAGAGCGTTAGAACTTTTGTTACAGAAAGGCCCTATGACTGGCGAGCGAAGCCAGTCTTATTGTTTCGTTAGAGTCAACATAACATTATATTTAAAAAAGTAATAGTTGAATTTTCAAAATAAATAAAATATACTTTATCAGAACAAAAAAATTCACTCAGGGTAAAAAAGAAGAAATAAATTGGCTACGTGGGTTATGTGTTACTCACAATAATGATGCACAGTCAAACTTTGCGAGCTTAGTTATTTCTGAAATATTGCCTGCTTATAAACTATTATTTATTTTAAACTAGTCTGTAACCCAATGGATCCCAGTAATCAGAATAAAAAAGATATTTAACCACTTTTTGTTTTTTCTAAAGCAGTAACCCGTGCTAGGAAATAATTTAAACATTTATAATAAGTTGAAAAAAATCACTCGGGGCAGGACTTGGTGTAGATTAGTGCAAACTTATCACACCAGGTGGCGCCCCCGTCCAGTTGACGGAGACTAGTTGAAGAAATTCGCATCGACAGTTACTTGAATCGGTAGCTCAATTGGTAGAGCGCCTGCACGGTATGCGAGAGGTTGCGGGTTTAAGTCCTGCCCCGAGTGATTTTTTTCAACTTATTATAAATGTTTAAAAAAGATATTATTATTATTAACATCTCCATTAATTGTAATAAAATCTCCATTACAAACTTCCGTGCGAGCCCTTTCAGTGTCACAGGACCATTCTGAAACACCCTATAAAATTGGTATAGTTTTTAACATTTAAACCTCAATTTGAAATAGCTAGGTACTTTTAGCGTTTCTTTTAAAACCTTACGGGTGACTGCTATTTGCATATCAGTACATTTTAGTATTATAATAGACTGATTAGGCTATGGACATGAATAGACACAAGCGAACGATTGTTTAGGTTTTTTTTAATTTTTAATTTAAATCAAGAAAGCGATGACTTGAATTATTTGTTTAATATTAATGTTTTGTAAAGATTTTTAAATAACAAAGCTATAACAAGCATACTTATTCATAAATGATATACAGGGTGGCCCAAACATAGACGTCAAGCGAAAAAATCTAGATAGCTGACGCCGTGGGCTACCCGAATCACCCCCATGTATGTTCACTGTTCAGCCATTTTTTGTCGTTTAGAAGTTTTGAGGCTCATAAGGTTTTTTGAAAAAAAATATCTTGTATTGGATTTTATTTTGTAACTTTTTTTCTGTTCTCTTTTCAGAATTATTTTTAATGTTTTAGAGTCTCAGATAATTTATCTATCTTCAAAAAATAATGATCAGCTATGGACTTTCAGAAGATACCGCAATTTCGATACAAAGTCCAAAATGTTGTTTTTGAGAAAACATCACTGACATAGTTAGTATGGGGAAAAAAATAAGTAGAAGTCTGAAGGACTTTCTATTGATTTCAAAAACTTTTCCAAACCCTCATTCTTCAGAATAATACAAAAAATAGCTGATCATAAATTTTTTGGTGATGGATAATTTATCTGAGACTCTAAAGAATAAATAACATTGGGCTCATTCCACGGTAATTGATACCAGATAGGAAAAAAAATAATTTAAGAATATGTGCATTCAAACACTTGATTATAAAAGCTATTATATACATCTTTCACATACAAAAATAAAAAAAACTACTTTCATTCGATTTTTAGCAAAATCTTATCATACAATCGATCATGCCTCTAACGTGTTCTAGGATTGTTTTTTTTATCCATATTGGCAACACTGGTTTCCGTTGTCTATGGTCTAGAGTGCGCCTTTTTGACTGTCATTCGAGAGCATCATTCATCGGCTTTTATACCGCCAAATTTTGGATTTTTAAGGTAAATACTTGGCCTTTTATTAATTATTATTCCTAAGCAGGCTTTAGTGTCACGCCCGTCACGAAATACATGTAAATGTTTTAGCCAGAGAGTTAAATTAGCTTACACATCGTAAATTTGCTTACAAAAGTAAGGATAAGTCGCAGGGGAATGTGTGCAAATTGATTTAAAGTATCTTAACGCTCTTATTTAGCTATAGGAAGGTAATTATTTTGGTCACACCCGTCACATGTCACACCCGTCACTGTTTTTGCTTGTTAATTTTATGAAAATTTTCTTTATACATTGGGCCACGTAAGGCCAAGACATGTTCAGTGAGGTAAAATTTCTTTTATTGGGATTAATACAATGTGTTTTCTGTGTGATGGTGGTGGTCTAGTGGGTAGAACAGTGGCCTCTGAAGCAAGAGGTCCCAGGTTCAATTCCATTTGTGAATTTGTAGTAGCAATACCACTCGCTAACGGTGAAGGAAGAACATCGTGAGGAAACCCGCGGCTTAGTTGGCTCCACAAGACGTATTGACTTGTCTTTCCTGTGGGCTAGGCCGACTAAGCTGTCTGGATGGTATAGGTGCACGGCAAGCCTACTACTGCAGCGCCGAGTGGTCTCTTCACTCGTCTAGTGTAAGTGAAGGTGCCACTGGACGCTGTATAAATCGTCTTATTACGTAGATGCAAAGACCTTAGCTTTTCTGTGTGATGCTTGGTTATAGCATAGCTTTTGTTTTTTTACTTAGAATGGATGCTGCTGCAAGGAAGAGGAAGAGTAGGGAGAAATTGAAGAGCGACCCTGAGAAATGGCGTTTATTTTTGGTTAAAGAGAAAGACAGGGATAAAATTAGGAGACAAAAGAAGACTGAAACCTTATTGCAACACAAAGGAAAGTTAGACCAGAAGAGACAAACTGATAGAATCAGACAACAGCGATGTAGAGAAAAGAAAGCTATGCGAAAAGAAAGCCTTAAATTTACTGTTAGACCTGCATACAAATGTAAGCACACTCTAAGAAAAGCTGTCAATAAGACCAAAAGAGCTTTACCTAAGAGCCCCACCAAACAACAGGCTGTTGTTTTAGAGTTGGCCAAAGTCACATTACCGTCTCAATTGTTAAATAAGAAACCATTGTTGGCCACCCTCAACAAGAGATCCGATTCTTTATCAGAGGAACACATAAAATTGGTCAAATCATTTTATGAATCAGATGACATGAGCAGACAGACTCCGAATCGGAAAGATGTGGTTCGCATTCGTTCGCAAGACCACAATAATGAAATCATCACAATTGCCAAAAGACATTTAGTAATGACTGTAGCAGAAGTATTTGAGCTATTTAAACAAAAACACCCTGATGTTAAAATACACAAGAGCAAATTCTTTGAGCTAAGGCCATTTCATGTGCGTGTGATGTCGGAAATTCCACATAATGTCTGTGTCTGCATATATCACGCCAATTTCGGGTTTCTAGTTGATTCTTTGAAGGATACTTTACATCCCACAGTTAACTCCCCATCTCAGTTACTCCAAGAAATATGTTGTGATGTAAACAACATTGATTGCATGACTGGAGAATGTAACTCATGCTTCGATGTGCTAGATCTTGTAAACCTAAATGGTATTGATTTGAATGCAGAAACTAAATGGAAACAGTGGTCTAAATCATCTGAAGGATGGGTTCAAATTGAAGAAGTTAAAGGTAGAACAAAAGACATACTCCGCGAAATTGATATACAGAAAGACAAATTCAAAACACACTGCTTTGTGAAGAGGGAACAAGCACTCTTTTTTGAAAAAAAGAAATTAGAAACAACAGAGACTGAAGGTGTTGTTCAAATCGATTTTGCTGAGAACTTCAGCATCATCTCACAAGATGAAATACAAAGTGCACACTGGAAGCATCCACAAACAACTTTATTTACATGTTGTGTCTGGTTCCAAAATGGCAAACGAGCCAGTTATATAATCATAAGCAATGATGAGCTGTCTCATGACAAATTTGCAGTTTGGCTGTATTTAAAAATGATAATTGATGACCTTAAGGGAAAATATCCCGGACTGACAAAATTGACTGTCTTTTCGGATGGTTGTGCTGCCCAGTTCAAAAATCGCTTTACGATTTCAACTGTTTATTACAGTAAGGAAGATTGGGGAGTCAAAATAGATTGGGCCTTTTTTGCAACAAGCCACGGCAAAGGTGCCGTGGATGGGTTAGGAGCTGCTGCTAAACGCCGGATGTGGAACGCGATCAAAGCCAAAAAAGCTGTCATCAACTCAGCCTGGGACTGCTTTGTTTACCTTTCCGGTGATCCAAAAGGCATTATATATTTATTTGCCAGCATAAATGATATAACACAACACAAAGAAGAATTGTTGACTCGTTGGGAAGATTTAAATATGCTGCCGCAACTGCAACGGAATCATTTCTTTCGATATGATGGGACGAATCACATTTTATGCAGTTTGACAGGCAACAGTCCAACAAAAAAGGCCACTTTACTTAAAACCAAAGTAACGTATGAAGATGTGTACTCAGAGAGTGAAGAAGAAGTACTGGAAAACGAGAATGACATTGTGGAAACGGAGATGTATGAAATTGGAAAAGATAAAAACGAAGCTGAAAATGAGATTACAATGGATGATGAGATGACAATGGACGATGAGATGAAAATGGACGATGGACATGAAGCAGATAAAAAAGATGAAAACGAAGGATATAATAAAGAAGGGATGGATAAAGAAGCAGATGAAAGTTATGAAAATGAAACAGATATGGATGAACCAAACGAAAGAGATAAAAATGAAAAGGAGATTGACAAACTGGATGGAAGAGATAAAAACAAAAAGGAGATAGAAGACATTGATAAAGCGGGATGTAGTGGACTCAATAACCCACAATACAATAGCGGCGATTATGTCCTAGTAAAGTTTCCTGGCAATAAATTTGAGTATCGCTATGTGGGTATAATAAATAAAATTGATTATGATGAAGATGAAGCTGTGGTTACCTTTTTAAGGATGTCTGACAAAGCTGCTAAACTTTTCAAAGTAGTAGATGATGATATTTCCGATATTTCTTTTGAACATATAGTTGAAAAGTTGCCCACTCCTTCAATTGTACAAAAGGGAGATAGATTATTCTATAAATTTGTTAATTCCGTTAATATTTACGAAAAATAAAACTTTCAAATAAAAAGCTATGCAATAAAACTTAAGATATCAGTAAAACTTTAATAAACATATAATAATTATTTGAAATAAAACTTGTAAAAGCAATTTAAACTGCATTTTATTTAGCATCAAAATGATCTCGTCACACCCGTCACATATGTCAGTCACACCCGTCACGACGTAATTCAGGATTTAAAAGCTGATTAGCATGACATACTTTAAATAAATTGTTGCTAGCATAAAGAAAAAAGGCTCAACTATATGAATTATTCTAATTATTTAAGTTAATGTGTTATAAAGAGCAGAAATATTGTGTTTCTTTCAAGAAGTACTGAATCTTGCCTGCGTACCCGTCACACCCGTCACGGAGACTAAAAATACTATATCTTCTACAAATTAAGGTTAATTGGAGATTTTAGTTTGACATTCAATAAATGGCTTCATTGCCTAATGGATTACATTAACACTTAAGTCATCTCTTAACAATTATAGGAATAACAGCACAAAACATTAGTAGAAATGTCACACCCGTCACCGTGGAATGAGCCATTGCTAAAAAATCAAAAGAAAAAAAAGTTACAAAATAAAATCCAATGCTAGGTTTTTTTTTTCAAAAAAAACCCAAATAATGGCTGACGTCTATGTTTGGGCCAACCTGTATATTTTTTATAAAGGATTAATTCAGAATAATTTATAAGCGGTCTTTGTGTTATTTTGTACAATTTCAATAACGTTGACTGTTGTTATGTTAAATGCCATAAGATACCAATTTTTTTTTAAAATACAAATTATCGAATTAGTCAACTTCATCATCATCTCCCAAAAATTTCCAGTCGAATCGAATTAGGAAAGTTAACAAATTAGTTTTACTTATGCCGATTAATAATAAAATTAGGCTATTGTGTAATGGAGTCGGCCTCGGCAATAATAATCTTGTCTATAAATAGCTGGTGGGGGAAAATGGAATATTTTTTTGTGCGATTCCATTTTCCCCCACCAGTGGGGGAACTCTGGTGGGGGAAATGGAATGGTCCCATTCTACTAAACTTGATCCCACGGATTGAAAAAGTAAAAAAAATGCCTACATTTCGTATTGAATCAGTGCTTGCTGCAAGCTATTTATACTACTAAGTATGAGATGCTGCATAAATCATAAATCATCTCATTACGTAGATGCAAAGGCCTTTATTTATACTAAGTATAGCGTATTTACCTGTGTTACCTAGATGTTCAATAAATGATAAAAACATGCGCAATAATAAAATCTTTATTTGAGTAGTCTAACATTCCATCCAATAGCTTGAAACAATAATTATCTATAAGTAAGCCTGTATTATAATATTTTCTTAGGTTTGCACGAGCACTATACATAATTTAAACACAGATTTTAACGGATTTAACACTCGTTTTATTAACTTTTTACATTTTCCCAACGTTTCGAGACCTTTGCAGGAGTCTACCGCGACCACGAGCCCTGCAAAGGTCTCGAAACGTTGGGAAAATGTAAAAAGTTAATAAAACGAGTGTTAAATCCGTTAAAATCTGTGTTTAAGCCTGTATTCTCCAGCAGATTTTAGGACAAAGACTGCCGCCGAAGTATTCCCAATATATGGGGCTGTTGGAAGTGAGGCAGGAAGTCTTCTGTGAATTGTTGTTCTCTAAAACATTTTGGTCTCTCTCGATACTCTCCTTGTAGAAATTGTTAGTAGTTACCTAGGTTCTAGGTACGCAACCAATCAATTATTTTCTTGAATAATGTATCCTCCAAATCCTTGGGAAGGCCAAAGTCTTCTAGTACGCGATAAGTATTTCGTTGTCGATTGCATTCGCGACACAAGTCTGATTGAAATTATACTCTTTAAAAATGGAAATTACTCCTGTGACCACTCCCGTGATAGTCACTAGTTCACTCATAAGTGAGAATATATTCAAGTAACGTCCAAATTATATCAACTGATTTCACCATGTTTGTTGTGAAAAACTGTGTGACATTTTATTTTTTTCAAGTATGTACACAGTTTAATTTTATTGCGCCTAGATAAATAGGTATGAGGGACCTACCAAGGAGGATATTCGATCCTCTTCTGTAGCGGTTATTACCAATGAGGGTTTTCAACTCTTTGATATTATAACGAGACATTCTATGTCCAGTAACTAAAACACCTCGCTACATACAATCCACTATGTGGGCAGGGGTCTTGATTGTTGGTCATCACCTGTCAAAAGTTCAAGAGACCTCGCTACATATAATCTACTACTGGGCCAGGTGTCTTAGTTCCTGGTCAGTATTTACTTCAGATGTTTTTGTTTGTATGTGTGAGTGAATGGATGGAAGATAAAATTGTCGTAGACCAGAACTTGGAAAATACAGCATGTTAATTAGATTTTTTTCTTCCCTAATACTTCAATTGCATAACAATGCTCGCGAACGGAAGGATAGTTTGAAATAAAAGCGATAAATATTGATAAATCTAAAAACCACGTTACTTTGTGCATGTGTGCACCCCAGCGCCGCTAGTGAGCAAAAGTTGGCAACAGCCGGACTAAGTTTCCACCTTAAAGAATTTTTAAGTTCGAACATGAGCCAATTCAGTCGAGGGGTTGCCGAGATATGGGTTTGTAAATTTATATGCAAAGCTCGCGCGCCTGCGCTTATGGTGTTAGCAAAAATGGGGGTGATTCGGGTACCTCTAGGGGTGCTCTATCTCTGGACTTCCGCTTGACACTATTTTTTGGGACACCCTGTATATTACAATAATAGCAAAAAGTTACACATCTATTCTGTAACTTGGGTCGCGTGTTGTCAGTTCGGGGCGAACTACTACTAGTGTATATGGAGTAAATTTAACGAGTGGATCGCTTCAATGGACAATTGGACATGTCTTTATAAAGTTCCCTAGCACGGGTTAGTGCTTTAGAAAATACAAAGTGACATGTCAGTCGGCCATTTCCTGCTTTTCAGTGTTCATAAACTTGCCCGGTACTCAAATACGTAACGTGTCATTTCTCTTTGTCTCTCAGTGTTTTAATGTAATGTTTTGGTTTTAGCAATGAATAATGTTTTATCTTTATCTTATCTCAGGACGACGTGGCACCGGACGCAGAGCACGAGGATAATCCGGACGCAATGCGCGCTGCTGGAGTGTTTGCGGACGCACGGGACCCGGATACGGCCAGCGACCTGTGTCACCAACAGGCTTACGAACTACGAAGGTATTTCATTTTTTTGTTGTTCGAAGTTAAGAGTATATCAAAGACATTCACAGCAGTGTTTTCTCCATACAAACGTACTCCCCGATTTCCTTAGACCAAACATGCTGGGACATCTTCACCCCCGGCAAAGACGTCTGGTTAAAAAACAAGATGGTCCGACATCAAGTAGTTGCTTGTGATATCAGTGGTGAAAGAAATATCAAAATCTTACTGGTTTTGAGAGAAGAAAGTGGGGAATCTCGATGTTGTAGATTTGTTCAGTTTGTCCCTATCGCTCAGTATTTTGGATTTGTCAGTACTGCTACTGCCAGCTGGCTTGTATGTTATATCCTACCTTCTGTCCAGATACGGGTCGTGGTCGGAGGAGTGCCAAGCGATGCGTCTGCCGTCATACCGCAGCCACTTCCTGCTCCTCAGCACGTTGAGTCTGGAGGTGGCGCACGACTACTTGGCGCTCAAGCTGTCAGCGCGCCCCGCCAAACCCTCCTGCCTCACCGTCAAACAGGTATCATCATCATTGGCAGCCTCTGTTGGTCCATTTCTGAACATAGGCCTCTCACAACAATTTCCAGTGTTGGCGGTTTGCTGCCTTTCTCATCCAGCCGTAACCTGCCTGTTCGCGGATGACAT
Organism: Zelleria hepariella; assembly: GCA_949319315.1. Lineage (NCBI taxonomy): Eukaryota > Metazoa > Arthropoda > Insecta > Lepidoptera > Yponomeutidae > Zelleria > Zelleria hepariella. Next base: position 15,783 of record CASGHI010000019.1, read on the forward strand.
CCGCAAACAGGTATGAATCATGATAATTATAACTAGTAGTTCGCGCCGAACTGTGAACTCGCGACGCCAGTTACAGATGTGAAACTTTTTGCTAACACATTCGCGCAGACGCGCGCGCTTTGCATATAAACTGTACAAACCCATATCTCGGCAACCCCTCGACTGATTTGGCGGAGTTGTATCCACCGATCCCGGGATCAGATGGATGTGTCCACGGATCCCGCCGAGTTGTCTCCACCGATCCCGGTATCAGTGGAAACATAAAAAATAAGTTAATGTTTGTATCCTGTGATCCCGGGATCGGTGGAGACAACAAAATAAATATATTTTTGTGGAAACTGATCACGCTGTACAGAAAGAAAAAAAATCACGGATGGACAAATCTTCCACGAGTTTTTTCCCGAGTTATGCAAGAAAAGATATTTGATGGAAAAGTACACACGACAGCAAGTCAGGCCATACACTTTGGTTGTAAAGTCGCCCGTAACGTAACCGATACTAGGTCTACATAAAGTCGTAGGTGCCTTAGGCTCAATGCCTCAGTGTTCAAATCATATAATGTGAGTAGCTGTTTTAAAGAGGTTGCCTAGCTTTGCCAATAATGGTGCCAAACTGCACCGTGCCGTGCCTCGCGCAGTGCGCGTGCGCCGTGAGGCGGCCGCC
>CASGHI010000020.1:0-26173 GCA_949319315.1 Zelleria hepariella
TTAGCAGATAAATAGTGAGGATGGGTTAGATTCTCTACATTAACCTATTGTTATCGTTGCTGGTAACACTCTTCAAAATGAAATTTGTTAAACAGCTTACATCATTACACCTTAACAAAATCGATTTCGGTTCCGACAAATTACCACATCGTCACGGTATACTTTTACCAAAGACTATTCGTTGTTTAATTTGTGGACCGTCTAACTGTGGCAAAACAAATTTAGTGATAGGTCTACTTCTACATCCTAACGGATTACATTTTAATCATGTTTACGTTTATTCAAAAACATTGTTTCAACCAAAATACATCTTTTTAGAAAAAGTACTGAGTCTTGTGTCTGGAGTGAGTTATTTTAAATATCGTGATAATGAAGAAGTTATAAGTCCTGATAATGCCTCTCAGAATTCAGTTTTTATTTTTGACGATGTTGCGTGTGAAAATCAGAATAATATTCGTGATTACTTTGCTATGGGGAGACACAAAAATATAGATTGTTTTTACCTGAACCAGACATATAGCAAAATTCCAAAACAGCTGATTCGTGATAACGCAAATTTGATCATCGTGTTTAAGCAAGATGACATAAATCTACGTCATGTGTATGACGAACATGCGAACAACGACATGTCATGGATTCAATTTCGTGAAATGTGTTCGAAAATCTGGAAAGATGCATTTAACTTTTTAGTCATAAATAAAGACTCCTCAAAAAACAATGGATGCTATCGAATGAAATTTGACACCTTCATTCAATTCGATGATTGAAATAAATAAATGCAACCTTTCTGCAACACATCAATCATTTTCATATTTTCTTTGAAAGTGAAAAGTTGTAAAACTTGTAAAAAATGAGTGAAAAATCTATTAAACAACAAATAATTAAATCGGCTGAAGCCATAAAACAAAAGGTTAAAAACATGAAGAATAATAAACTTGATTCTACATTAGCATTAGAAACCATGTTCAAACCAGTTACTGACCCACTTAGGTTACTGTCCAACACTCATATTAACAATGATGAAGCTAGACCACAAATTTTGAGTAGCGCAGAGAACAACCATTTAAACCACGAATTGACTCCTACGCGGAAAAGAAAATTGTCTGCCTCCAATATTTCGCCAAACGATACATTTCAAGAATCATCGGGTGAAAGTGATAATGATCATGCTCAGAATGATTCGGAACTTCATCAAAATTCTACAAATGATTTGTTTTTTGAAACATGTTCTGATACAACTTCGACTCCAAATACAAAGTCTATTTCTTCGTGGTCATTATCATCAGATGTATTCAAAGATGTGCCTTATGGGATAAGATTGGTGAAAGGAAAGCCAATGGTGGGATCAACACCTCTTTCAGTTTTAGATAATAAATTCAAAATTGCAGGTCACACGTATGATAAAACCTCAGGACTAGTTGAATTACTCTACAAAAAAAAACCTGATTTAAGTTCCGTTACTGAAAATGATAAACAGAATTATAAGTCCATATTAATCAACACAAATGCTCATCGACGTCAATACGAACCTGATCAACATATTATGAGCAACAGAGGATTTAAGTATTTACAAATTATAAAACCTTTATTCTGTTCGAATAAAACATCAAATTCTGTAAAGACACCTAAAGGAAAAGGTTTGCCATTGTTTAAAAAACTTGTTTCAAAAGTGGATTATGTTTATTGGGACGATCCAAATGAGTTAGTTGAAAGACTGAAATTATTAATAGCTTCTAAAGATGCTGGTAACACTGGATTGGATAATGAAATAATCGCAATCGTAGAAGAACTGAAGGAATGTGGTGTGATTAATTGAATAAATACTGCTACAAACTAGTATAATGTTTATTTCTTCCCTAACCTTCCTTTTACTTGCAAGATGAATATCGATAAATTCGGTCATCATGTGCATAAAAGATTACGTGTTCTAGATCCACTTGAATTTACTCCATTAAATAAAGTGCTACTTCAAAATGAATCTGGTGATTATGATTTAAGACAAAGTAGATTAATAGGATTAAAATCGGCAGTCGCTGCAGATGAGGCTGTAAATAAAGAATATGTTGACCATCACAACAAACTACATTGCAAGAAACATGATTGTCTTGCAGAACTTAAAAGTATAAAGACTCAAATACAACAGTTACAGAAACAGTTAGGTGATAAGTGCTCGAGAGTAGATGTTGGAAATATTATAAAAGATCATATTGTAGCTCTGAGAGATATCACAAAGCCACTATGAGCAAAAAATGTATTGTTGATGAAATTCATAAAGGAGCTAGAAGGAATTTTCCACGTCGTTCAGTTATATTAAAACACATTGATGACTTATGGCAAGCCGACTTGATAGACATACAAAAATATCATAAAGTTAACAAAGGTTGTAAGTTTATTTTGGTTGTGATAGATGCATTTTCTAAATATGCTTGGCTGGCTTCGCTAAAGACTAAAACCAAATACGAAGTTTCCATGGCTTTTGAAAAAATTTTGAAAATAGGTCGTTTACCAAAAAATTTACAAACTGATAAGGGCACTGAATTTTATAATGATATCTTTCAAAAACTTGCTAAAAGATATAAGATAAACCATTACTCAACATATTCAACAAAAAAAGCATCTATTGTAGAAAGATTAATAAGAACTTTAAAAGGCAAATTGTTCAAACATTTTAGCTTGGTTGGAAACTATAAGTGGGTTGGATTGCCTTTATCTGATATAGTTGAACAATATAATAATACAGTACATCGCACAACCAAACACAAACCATCTGAAATAAACACAGCAAATGAATCTACTGTTGCGAGCCACATAAAAGAATGTCAAAATTCTACACCTTCGAAGAATATCAAGTTTCGTGTGGGCGACCTTGTTCGTGTAAGCAAGTACAAAAAGGAATTCAAAAAGGGTTATACTCCTAATTGGTCTACTGAATTGTTTACAGTTTTAAAAGTAATCAGAAGTATACCCATCACCTACTACATTCAAGACCAACATCGCATTCCAATAAAAGGTTGTTTTTATGAGCATGAACTGCAAAAAACCAAGTGTCCACATATTTATTTGGTTGAAAAGGTACTTAAAAAACGTGGTAATAAATTATATATTAAATGGCTCGGTCTTAGTCAAAGTGAAAACAGCTGGATTGATAAAAATGCTATTATAAAAAAATAAAGCATATATTATGTAACGTCATTATAATCTATTCTTCATTATCTACTTAGTTATGAAAGGGAGAGGACTCATAAATACTTTCATCAATCACTTACCACTCGAGTTACATTTACCAGGCTATAACTACTGTGGTCCAGGCACTCGCTTGCAAGAAAGGTTGAAAAGAGGTGATAAGGGTATAAATCCTTTAGACGAAGCGTGTATGCAACACGATATAGCTTATTCTAAGAATCTGAATTTGAAAGAACGTCATAAGGCTGACTTAGAGTTAAGGAATATGGCAAAACGTCGATCACAATCAAAAGATGCAAGCAGAGGTGAAAGGGTTGCATCTTGGTTGGTAGACAAAGTCATGAAGGCAAAAATAAAAACGGGTGCTGGCATAAAGTCGTTCAAAGCCTCAATAGGCAAATTGAAATCACTTATGAAAAAAGTTAAACCAAAAAATACCAAAGACGCTATACAGTTTGCATATCTAGCGGCAAAAAAAATATTTCATAAAAACAATCGCATAAGACTTCCAAGAATTATTCCGATTCCCAAAACAGGAGGAATACTTCCACTCATTCCTATCTTCGCTGGTCTATCAGCACTCGGCTCTTTAGCTGGAGGTGTTGGTGGTATAGCTAAAGCAGTAAATGATTACAAGTCAGCTCAAAAAAATCTTGTTGAGTCTGGGCGCCACAACAAAATGATGGAATCAATCGCCCTAGGTAAAGGTCTATATATTAAACCATACAAGAAAGGGAAAGGATTATGTGTACGTTCTTCAAAAAACTAATTACTAGGTTACCCAAACGAGCACTTACTAATATTGATATACTAAATTATACTCACAGCATACCATACTTTAGAGGTGTTTACATGAGAGACACTTTACCAAACAAGTCTAAAAACATTGAGTGTGCTATTTTGAACTTAGATAGTTCAGTGAATCCTGGAACTCATTGGGTAGCCTACAGTAAAATAAATAACTATTGTGAATACTTTGATAGTTATGGAGATCTAAAACCACCAGTCGAACTAGTGAAATATTTAACAAATAAAACAGACATTTATTATAATTATAAAGATTATCAAAAAAAACATCCATTTAATTGTGGACATTTATGTATTAAGTTTCTCAAAAAGTTCTGGCAAAAGCATTTAAATTGAGATTTCATAGTTTAATCTTCTCATTAGCATGATGTCTTTCACACTATCAATTACTGGCTGTAAATCAGCTTTGTCAACATATTACTCGCCGGCACTACAACTAGACGGTGAATATGAATGTGGACTCATCTTTTTATCAACCTTTAACTCGATACCTAACATTGATAACACCAATAACAGATTTTATTATGGTGACAACGAAGTTATTGAAATACCTGAAGGATCTTATGAGTTGTCTGATATAAACGATTTTTTGAAAATAAATTTGAATGATTGCACATTTAAGTTGATATGTAATAATAATACTTTAAGCACAAAGATATTTTGTTCAAAAGACATACATTTTGAGAAAGCCTCTTCGATCGGTAGGATATTAGGTTTTGGAAACGATGTACTAAAAGCCAATATATTACATGACTCTCTATTCCCGGTTAGCATTCTACCTACATCCATCGTTCGGATCGAATGTGATATCGTGACTGGCTCATACATAAATGGAAAACCTAGTCATATAATATATGAATTTGCACCTAATGTACCACCAGGTTATCGGATCATAGAAATACCAAAGAATTTAATTTATTTCCCAGTAAATCATAACACAGTAAGTGAAATTAATATAAGAATTCTGGATGAAAATAATAAGATAATAAATTTACGGCAGGAACAACTACACTTATATTTACATTTAAGACGAAAATGTTAGATTTTATAAATAAAACATTGGAACCCAAAAGTAAAGATCTCAGTACCATACCTACGGTGAAACAGCAACGACCTAAAAAAAAGAAAAAGCTTACTAAGGAAAACAAAACTTTTTTAAAATATCTCAAGATCATAAAATGAATATTTTAAACATCTCAGATTCCTTTACGCATGACAATAGCATTGAAAGCTATCAAGTTCATTCGTATAAACCTTACATAAACAGTTTTAATGAAAATGATGAGATTCGCATTCCTATCAATCAACAAGACTTATACGTATTACCGTCAGCGAGCACACTATACATAGAAGGTTCAATTAAAGTGCATCGTCCAAACGGAGACAAAAAAGAAAGAGTAAGTAGCGTTGAGTTTGTGAACAATGCAATACTCTTTCTTTTTCAAGATATTCGCTATGAATTGAATGGTGTAGAAATTGATAGGATAAAAAATGCAGGTATTACAACCACTATGAAATCATTGATATCTATGAATGACAATGAATCTAAAATGTCTCGTTTGTGGGGGTGGGATACTAATGGTGTAAAAAATACAAAAGGCAATTTTTCCGTATGTATACCATTGAATAAAGTTCTTGGTTTTGCTGAGGATTACAATAAAATAATAATGAATTGCAAACATGAGTTGGTGCTTCTGCGTAGTAACACAAATTTAAATGTTATTAAATTAAGTACTAATGAAGTGTTAGACGATCTAAGTATTAGCAAAATAGTATGGCGAGTTCCACATATTAAAGTTTCTGACCGTGAGAGGGTTAACTTTTTGAGATATTTAGAGAAGGATAAGACCATTACTTGTCCTTTCCGTAATTGGGATTTGTATGAAAATCCTCTTTTACCGAAAACTACAAAACATACTTGGTCAATAAAAACTTCATCACAAATGGAAAAGCCTCGGTTTGTGATATTTGGTTTGCAAACCGCACGAAAAAACATTGGAAACCAAGACATGTCACAATTCGATCATTGTTATTTACGTGATGTTAAAGTATTTTTAAATTCAACTTACTTTCCCTATGAAAACCTTAACATAAACTTTGCTGATGAGAAATATTTGTTATTATACGAGCTGTATGCCAAATTCCAACAGTCTTATTACGGTCGTCGTTGCGAACCCTTGTTAAGTTTAAAAGAATTCAAAGATAAATCCCCCTTATTCGTAATTGATTGCTGTAGACAAAACGAAACATTGAAAACTGGTCCTGTTGACGTCCGCATTGAAATAGAAAGTGATTTAGAAATTCCTGATCAAACTTCAGCTTACTGTCTCATACTGAACGATTGTATTATTGAATACAAACCACTTTCAAATACTGTTAAGAAACTAACATGAATCCTGAATACATATTCATAGACGTACAGGGATTTCATGATTATCAGAATGCATTTATTGTTAAAGAATTCGTCATCGCTACAATCAATTTTACACAAACTTATTTAGTAAAGCCTCCATATCCATTTTCAACTTTAACCGAGTGTGAAAAAAAACAAGTAAGGTGGTTAGAGAGAAATAGAGGAATTTCCTGGCGAGAAGGGTTTATAGACTACCTTGAATTCCAAAGATTAATTAAAACTATGTTGATCGGTAAAAATCTAGTTGTAAAAGGTCATGAAAAGATTAGTTGGGTAAAAAAAATATTACCAAATTGTTCAATCATTAATATAGAAGAAAAAGGCTGTCCTAATCTTGAAAGTCTCTGCAAGGAATACGATCCAAATAAATCATTTAACTGCTTTACTCATAAAAATATTTGTGCTTTAAGAAATGTTCTCTGTGTAAAAAAATGGTATTATGATAGATTATGATAATGTTTTGATTTGATAATAATAATTTTAAGTCGAATATTTGCAAAGTTGTTTATTTTTTACTGTTAGTTATAAATCAAAATGTGCATTTAAAAATAGGTTCTGTGTAAAGACATGCAGATATGAAATTGTATTTTTAGTTATTATGTAATAATTTAAGTTCATATTTTAAATAAATTGTTAAATTTACCTATCTTAAATAAATAGATATAACTATATTTTTTTTCTTTTTAATTCTTTATCTTACCTACCTATATCGATTTAAATAAAACAATTTAGTAAACTATAAAATCATTTATTAAAATTAACATTCAAGTCTTACTGACAATAAATCTATTAACTATAAAACTTTAAACTAAACAACTATTTACTAATATTACCTATAATAAAATACTTATATACGATTTACGAGAGAGTTTGGTTAGCAAATTTCGAAAAGGATGTGTGATAATGTTTTATAAAATGAAATAATAGTCATTTAATAATTATATATTAAATTACTATTATTTATACAACATTATCACACATCCTTTTAGACATTTTGGAAACCAAATTCTCTGATAAATCAAATATTTCGTCCGAGGGATCGGTGATGATATATTGCGCGCTAACAACCGCACTGTCGCTGTGCGTATCCTCCGACTCCACCAGATCGAAAATCTCTATTTTCACCAAGCGGAGAGGTCTCGATCTGGTCCTACTGCACACATACGAAGTACGGCCATCACTTCTTGCTGGGCGCTTTCTTGAAGTTGAGGGGCGGTTCCGTTTTTGAGAAATTTTTGGTGAAGGTGGGTTTTCCTTCACTTCCTCAACATCGCTTTCATAGATGTTTTGGCCGAAGTAGTTAGGGTTTTGCAGATCCGGTGAAAGCAGTGATCTTAGGTGAGGTGACAGCAACTGCAACAAATTAAAATGTGTTAAGTAGAATGCCGACAATCATTTCAGATTGATAAAATATCTAAAAAATAAAGCAACTGAACTTACCGATTGAGACATTGTTGGTTAGATTATTTTTTTGAAAATAAGAAGTGATAGGTAGCAGGTTGTTGGGCGAAGAGTAGTGAATAAACGAATGAGCATACAATAAAAATGAAGTTATTAAGTATTACAGTTTTGCTGACGCAGTTCCCCCGCACACACCTTATGACAGGGGTAACAGGCACGTGCTATTGCGATAAGTAGGTCACATTCAGGTTTTAACTTGTATCAAATTGCTGCATCCGTTATTTTTATAATAAAAAATGATATTATTAAGTATTACTTGCATACAGTTTTGCTGACGCAGTTCCGTGCGCACACCTCATGACGGGTGGTAGCAGGCACGTGTTATTGTGATAAGTAGGTCACATTCTTGTATCAAATTCTTGCAACCATTTATTTTTACTCTAATTTTGTCATATGATTAAGGTTTTTATGAAAAAGGTATTTTTTAAACATTTATGGAATTTAGGTTGAAGATTTTAAATAGGTACTTTAGCTTGTCTTAATCAAATGGTTGAATGTCTAATCCTTACAATCCACTTTTTCCAAGGATTAAAATCAGCTGTACTATTTATAGAGGTATACTAATAAATATTGTTTACAGATCTATATTTGATGAGAAGAAGTTCAGCTATCTAATTTGATTGCAAACTGAAGTAGGTATGTATAAACGAAGATTTGATGGAATGAAACAATAGATAATTATACTACACTTATTCATTTATTTACGAAATGCAACACAAAAACCAATGTTAACTTATCAACTAATCTTACATGGTAGGCACAGTCAACCACATGCTATGATTCATAGCAGATCTTACCATGCACAGCATAAGAACAAGAAAAGAAAGTATCTTGACATATTGATTGAGCATACTTGAAATTAAAATGATCTTAACCTTATGCTAGTTAATCTTAAAACCAACAGATCGCTACAATATAGATTTGCTACCCCAAGCAATTGTACGAGAATTATTGCTGCATATAAATCTTTTGTCGTCATTGTGACTCAAGGCAATCTTGTTTATGCTTCTAGTAACTATCTCGTGACGGATGGATCTGAACAATATATTTTTTTTGCGGATAATGTTTTTGTTCAGAAGCACTGATTTATAATCTGAATCGTTTAGATCCCTGACTACAGACGCTTTCACACCTTTCGCTTTTTTTATAACTCTATCTTCGGTTTTTATACAGTAGAGTTTTGATCTTAAACCAACGAACTCTGTAATTATGCCACCACCCATTTCATCTTTGAACAGGCCTGGGACCTTTTTATTGATCAATGGAAAATTATGTACATTGTCAGTACTATAATTACTTGTATCAAAATAATTTAAGAATCGACTTTTCAAATCTGCGTAAAAATCATGCGATTTTAACAAATAAATAAAACTGTCCGTGTCTGTATAGCACATTTGTACAGAGTCTTGATAATAAGGTTTTATTACATCATAATGGAAGTGGTACATGTGGGCCTTAGACAGTTCGAGAACTGAAAATCCAATATATATCGGTTTGTCTAGAACTATTTTTTCTGGTCTCATTTGAATAGCTACCAAGTTATCGCCGAAAACAGAGACACTGTGGAAATGTGGACTGGCAATGAGTCTATCTGCACCTAACTTCTTTTTTGTTTTATTAGTTGTATCACTCCATTGGTTCAGCAAATGTACACTGACCCTAGCTTCATTATTCTCCAAGGTTTTGCCGAAAACAGAATTATTCAAAAGTTTAAAAAAGTCTTGTTCAAAGACTGATTTCGCTTTTTGACGAAGATTTGTGTTCAGATCAATATATGTTTTAAGATAGGGTCTTTGTCTAAATGTGATTGCACGATGAATTTTACGAAGCACTAAACCATGTTCTAAGCATTTTTTCAAATGGATGTAGTGGATAACGTAATTGTATTTGTCATACAGATTTGGAATTAACTTTTTATTTTTGCCTCCAGGAGGTATGCACTTTTCAGGACAAAATGGTAAATCATTATGCATACTGTGTAAGTGATGAGGATATATTAAATCCACTTCCAGTATGTACCCATAATCAGCACCATCTTCCACTTCTAAAACATTGAGTTTATCAATTTCACATTTCTCTACGAATCTAAAATCTGATTCGGGCAGACTTTGACACATGCTGTACCCATACAAATTATTGCAGTCCAAGTAAACTAAGTATGCATCTTCTTGTGAGGGATCATAATTACTCATATATTTATGATTTGCTTTAGCATGTCGCTGGGAGCACATACATATACCACCCCGAATACCGCTTTGAATCATACGGATGATGTTTAAATCACTTAATAGTTCAAGTTTAACGCCTGTCTTTAACAACATAGCATCAAATGACAGACTGGGCGCAGTTAGGTAAAATGCAGGGTCCAGCTGGTAATGATGTTTACATGTTTTACGAAAACTTTGAAAAATATCAGTCAGGATCAACACATCGGTTTTAAGATACAAATCAGTGTATTCGCCCAAGTTTTTAATGTCAAACTGTGACCAAACTAACTGGGCGTGTAAATAATCTTCCATTGAAATGTGCTCGTTAGTTAGCGAGTTAAAAAAATTTGACTTAGAAGGTAGACTTTCTTCTAAATAAGATTCCCAACTCGTCATATAATTATAGGGATATACACCTTTTCGCGTTAGGAGTTGAAAATCATTTTCATCAAAAAAATTTTGTCGAAGGCAATGGAAATCCTCTTTGACCATTGTTTTAGCCAACTTTTCTAGACTAGTTCCCAAAAATTTGAAAGAATCTACGAATCGTAACTGAATGTAGTCTCCATCACCAATTGGTAAAAACTTAGTGAAAGAAATATAGTTTTCTTTTGTTTTTGGAATTAAGGTTATCTTTCCAGGAATTTCACCAATTTCTTTAATGAAAAGGTGACAATCATACCCTGAGAGGTTATGAAAGAATATTGGAAGGAAATTTGGAGTTTTATACTGCAAGTTACAATGCTGATGAGCTGCACCTCGGAAACGACCAGAAATGTGACAATGATCTCTCACTTTATCATTCCACAGTAAATGATTGCAAATGTGACAACGTATTGCTTTTTGAAAATTATCAGAGTCTGATTTCGTAAATATCATCGGTTGTGGTGTATTCAAAGCCTCATGAATTCTCTTGGCATCAGTTTCTATTGACTTAATAAACTTTGATACACAGTCCCTGCCGCGATAAGAAACAAAATTATTTTGAGTTTTATCGACTGAACAAATGATGCTATACGCAAAAGCAACAGGTATATGGTGTTGTAAATCAGATGTACTAGCAATTTCTGGATTGGGCTCGCAACCATGCACTGGTTGCAACATTGTCTCAAAGTCTGCATAGATTACATACGGTACATCTTGTTTTTTAGCATAATTCTTGAATTGAAGAACTGAACCTTTTTCAGGCAAAAAAGTAGCTACCCCCCCACAAACATGATTAGCTAACTCTTCTTGTGTTCGAAAAAATACCAAACAACTGTCACAAAAGAATAACTGCCCATGATGTTTCGTGATTTGACTTCTCACAAGACAAGGCAGATTTTTTATTAAACAGTAATGAGATGAGTTGTTGTTTTCAACAAGTAGTAAATGAATCTTTTTTGCATTTTTGTTAATTGATTCAGATCGATATAGCGGTCCCGTAATAAATTTGTTATCTTTCAATCCATAAATGTTGACACTAATATTTGGATTATTTTTTTCGAAGACAGTAATATCTGCAAAACTTACAGGGAAGTTCATGTTTTCGGTTTTCAACACATCCTTAAAGTGCGGATATGATGAAACTCGTTCAGGATGAGTTTTTACTGGATGCAAAGCTGCTGTAACACACCAGAGAAAACAGTATTCATCATTGTTTTGGATATTTAAACAAGCTTTTTTGTTCTTTACATACTTAGGTAGAGTAATGTAACTGGACCCGCTTAGTGGTTGATATTTGTTTATGTTGATCTCAAAATGAGAGTTATGTAAAAAGGTCCATCCACTATCTCTTTCCTGAAACTCCTCCATTTTCTTTTGTAAGCCGGATTCGATTTTTGAGAACATTTGTTTAAAATCATAATTGCAATGGAGAGGAATGTTTTTGGTAGCAAAAGATTTCATCTCTTGAGTATCATTGCTAACCATCAAAAACATTGAAAAAAGTTCAAAATTTACTTTAATACTTAAATGTTTTCGCAGTGATTCATCTAAAAGTAATTTCACTTTATTCCTTATATTGTTAAAAAATAAATGCGATGAATAAAGCTCCTCGCTCTCTGGTGCAACAATTCGGTAAGTAGCAATCCGACCCTGAAATGCTGAACTAATTTTGTGTACACCATCAACAACCACACCAATTTCATTGTTTTTATGTGAATTGCTCCGCAAATGTCCGATCCACCTCCTACTATCTATAGTTAAGTTACAAACCGTGCAGAAAGGCATTGTTACGATCTGTTGGTGAACTAAACAGTAGGTATGCACTTATGTAGATGGGTAATGCCACTATCAGATAAACTATACAAGCCTCATCAATATTATTTACCAATATTACACAAATTAAGCAAATAAAAAGAGGTGATTTATGTATGAATAGATAAATTATGTTAAGTAGTCTAGATGGACGTAGATCAGAGAGAATAATAAAATCGAGCTTATCTACTGCAATACTAAATAACCTCTTTTTATAATTATCGCTCAGTTTGTTATCACAAAAATACCTCTTGTATAGTTATCAATATTGATATTACCACAACATTACCTATTTTTACCTTTACCTTATACCTGTTACCCACATACCTTTAAGTATTGAGATACAACAAAAATAAAAAAAGCAGGTGTATAATCAAACGATATTATTTTTATGTATCTTTAGGTACCTAATTGAAAATACAATGTCATTGAACTTTAATTCGCCTCCCTTATTTTTACTATGTCAGGAGTGTAGTAGGAGGGTACAGCTTCTTCATATAACAGGCTTGCGTCTTTAACAAAACGATGCAGTTGCTTCCACTGACTCGACCCTTCTTCGAGATAACAATTTAACCTCAACAATGCCTTGGTCCACCTAGTGTCCTTAGGAGTGTCCTCGGCATCGCGGCGCGCGTACACCTTCACCTCTGCATAGAATTCGCCGGTTGTGGTAGCTACACGACGCTGGTTGCCGTTAGCAACCCGATTCACTACAAATGACGGCAAGGTCTTAGACAGCAACACAGCGTCGTTAAACTCGTCTTCGTTGCACAGTCCAAACACATCCGTCGTCTTAGGCTTTCTCTTCTGGGCTCTGTAAACAAAAAAATAAAATTAAAATTTTACTCAGCTAGCTAAACATGCAATTATAAAATGGTACTGGATTATTTGAACATAGTAAATGATTGAAACATTTCAACTGTCAACAAAATGCTGTTATTAAATAAAAAATCAATTAAAGAAAATAAAACCGGTGGTAAAATATAAAATTTGAGTTGGGCTAGCACCGGAATCTGATTAAAAATAGTTCTTATTTTCATAACATTAAAGGTTACACGGTTCACTAAGAAGCAAGCCTCTCTAGTGGTGTAGGTAGCCTTTAATGCCAGCTGCTCCATACAAAAAATACAAAAAAGGAGACCAGTTTCCTATCTTGATAATTATTTTAGAAAAAATATGTTTATGCCATTCAATTTTTATGTACCTCTGCCATGTCCCTATGTTTTCCTTTTTTTTTCTGATTTTAATTATTTAAATAAATTTTATTAAAATAATTAAAATAATAAAAAAAGGAAAACATAGGGACATGGCAGAGGTAAATATAGATTGAATGACATAAACATTTTTTTTTCTAAAACAATTGTCCAGGGAGGAAACAGGTCTCCCCTTTTGTATGGAGTTGAGGTTACCCGCGTTCCCCTTAAGGTTGGACGATAGCAACGTGGCAGGAAATTCAAATTTTTTACAGTATTTTACATTTTGTAGCAAAAATTTTTGTTCAGTGACTTTTTGTTTGCAGCAATAACATTGTAAACAACAATAATTCAACCGATTATGTGTTCTAGTCATCAACAAGTTTTTTGGGTAGTGCTACTGCTTCGTAGACCAGAACACATAATCGACTGAATTATTGTTATTTTGTTCTTTACAATAATGAAAAGAATACTATGTTATTGCAGCGAACGAAAAATCGTTCAGCAGAAATAGCTCAGTTTAGCTACAAAATGTAAAAAAACTGTGAAAATTTTGAATTTCCTGCCACGTTGCTATCGTCACACCTTAAGGTTTATTTGTTATTAACAACGAAATTTTAACACTTTGAAAATAGGGTAACTGGTGATATTATACCTTGGGGTACTGCTTGCAGCACTAGATGTACTTGCGCTCGACTTTCTCTTGCTCGCTGCAGAAGCCGGCTTCTTCTTCACACCATCAACTTGTCCGACGACAAATGATTCGCACTCGGAATCAGACCTGCAAAGTAAACATAAAACAAATTATAAATCTTGCAATATTGATAATGTTGAAGGGAAGTGGTTGTACATTTGAAATATTGAAATAACAGAAACCATCTTGCAAAGCTAACTAAAGTAAGTAGAAGGAGAAATAAATAAATAAAAATCGTATTTAACAGAAAATTAAAAAGGGTGTACCTATGGATTCAAAAATAATAAAATGTAATGAGTGAGTAATACTTACTAACATTTTGCAATGAGAGATGGATGCTCAGCGGTGAACAACAACAGCAGCGGTGGAGGCAACGGTGGTAGCAGCGGTGCGGCAGTGGCGGCGGTGACAGGGCAGGCGGCGGCGGCGGCGGTGACAGGGCGGGCGGCGGTGGCGGCGGCGGCAGGGCGGCGGTGGTGGCTGCGGTGAAGGGCGGGCGGTGGAACGCGGCGCGGTTGGCGAGAGCAGGGTAACGGTACCACAGGGCTCAGCTGAAGTTGGTTGTTCGAGGCGCGAAGGAAGGAATGAATGATGGCAGGACAAATCACCGTTTTATATGAATAGAAACTAAAACGTGTGCAAAAAAAACATCGCACAAAATTAGCCTTTATTGTTTGCACGTTAAGAATGTATAAAATGTTGTTGTTACTGCACGCACACAAACGTTAATTCGTGCGTCATCGGTGGAGCAATAAATACATGTGTGACCTCATTTCATAATTTTGTGACACGTGTTTACCAAACCATGTATAAAACCTACCCTTATCTATAATGCTACAGTAACCACTCACAGTTGTGCTTCATCCACCATTTTTTTAAGAAAAAAAAAAGTTTATTAATAAAAAATAAAAAATAAACCATAGCTTTGCTTACCCTTTGGGATGCATACCAAATTTTATATAATATGTATTAATAAAACAGCTACGCAAATAAGACAAAAATACTAATGCAACAGTGCGAACAAGTGGTAAACCATACCCTCAACCTACCCCTTTGGATAATAATATGAGTTTATCGAATGTGTAGTACCTACCTCATAAAAAAGCTATAAAATACTTTTTAAGATTAAATAATTCAATACAAGGCGCAAACCATTGGCTCTGCCTTCCCTCTGGGAGCCGAGTGTTTGTTTATACACTGTAATAATGAAATTTGTAAAAAAAATATCTAAATTCTACTCGATGATGGATGGAGCGCAGTATGTGTTAAACTAAAGTCGATAATAGATAATAGATTAATAGATCGCAGTCATTGGCAAACCACTGTCTCTGCATACCTTTCTGAGATACAGACGTGAGGTTATGTACTTTGTTGTAATAAAAGTTAAAACAGTAAGTAAAAATAGTAAGTATTCAACGATGAACGGTAAATGGAGAATTATTGTCTTTGCCTACCCCTTTAGGTTACATGCATGAGTTTATGCTTTATGTTTGTGCTGTCGAGTGTGCTCTAATCCTTTGCGTTATGAGTGATATTGCAACAGAAATGTGAAGGCTGAGTTGCTATCAACCCGCAAGTCATTTCCTGAAGAGTAGCAGCGTAAGCAATATTCGTAGGTAGTATGTTTTTGCGAGCGCTGTAATTCTTTCGCAATCATTACTTACACGTGTGACCTCATTTCTTATTGCCACTTGCATACCAAACCGAACTGTACGAAAACCTTTCCCTTTTTACCCAACTGTCTAAAGGAGGGTTAGTTTTTGGAATGGTGAAGTAACTACTCTCAAAAGTGCTACCTCTTGCTCTACCCTCAACCTAAGTTAAATATTTACATAGATCGACATAATCTGCCTCTGCCTCTGCCTACTCTATGAGATGCATGCTTGAGTTTATCTAAGATGTAGCTATAACATTGTTACAGAAATTAGACAAATTACGATTCAAAGATTAATAGATCGAGACAGGTGGAAATCATGTCTCTACCCACCCCTTCTGGATTCATCCGCTATAGTTTATGTATACAGGGTGCACTAAGTCGATAAGTCGATAGCGGAACTTAAAATAGGCTGTCTACTGATCACTACAAACAACTTTTACCAGGTGGCGAAAAAAATGTAGCGAAAAAAATATCAGCTGTTTCATACATTTGGCGCAGTATTGAGTCGACCTTTTGTATGGAACAGCAGATATTTTTTTCGCTCCATTTTTTTCGATACTTGGTAAAAGTTGTTTGTAGTGATCAGTAGCCAGCCTACTTAAAGTTCCGCTATCGACTTAGAGTGCACCCTGTAGTATTGCGATAAAATAACTATACAATAAAACAAATACTAATCAAGAATGGATGGATCGAGTTGAGTGACAAAGCATTGTCTCTGCCTACCCTCTAAGATCTAGGATACAAGCATTAGTTTATGCATAGCGTTGTACAAACATGGGAAAAAAAAAAACTTAGTTAAAATACTATTCAAGAATGGATGAAGTTGCGGGCAATAGCTTGTCTTAAACGAAGTACCTAGATGCCTTATGATTTGCTATAAGTAACATGGTAAAATAATAAAGTTTCTAGCGGACGTAGAATATCATATGACTTGCTGCGCTCTTTGTAATAAGAGTTTTCACCGCCTCTGCTTGCTGACAATGAAATGAATTGTTTCGATTAAAATGATGATGATTAAGATTTTGATGTGAACTAAAAAAATATGATATTGACTAAGTACCTCGCGTCTAGTGTGAGTGAAGGTGTCACTGGACGTTGTGTAAATCATCTCATTGTATAGATGCAAAGGTCTTAGTTTTATCCTTGCAAGACAGGGTTTTCATAGCTTAGGATCGGGTCAAACTTGATGATTATCAACCTATAATATTGGGAAGGCGTCACGCTCAAGTGAGCAACGACATCGCGCGCGAAGCGCGCGGTGGAGGTGCGAACGCTGAGCGGGGCAGCCTTCCCAATATTATACTACTGAAATTATTTTCAAGAAAACATTGAACTGAGCGTGGCGTATAAAACAAAACATAACAGAGCTCTTCGGGCGACTGAAGGCACCCGTATCGATTGCAGACGACCTTCAGACGTGGCCACGAGCCGACCTCCGGCCGCGACGTACTAAGCTAGGCATCTTGGGCTTCGATGTGAAAACTGCTGTATCTTGTTGAGATACTCTTATACCTAACCCCCGACATTTTCATTTAAAACTAGAATATCTCATACATGGCTCAACCAATATTGGTAAATGTCTAAGAAGCTTCGCTAGAAAACGCGTTTTATCTTTTTTTTTTCGTCGGATGGCAATTGAATATATCTGTAGAAAAACCCAGAAATTAAAAAAAAAAAGTGTGATTTTTTTTATGGAACTGCAAGGCTTAGGTTTTTATATCCAGAATTACGTGCTTTATAACATAAATCAAAAGGGAAACCGGTAAACTTTAACGTGAATAAAACCGTTACGGGTGACTGTACTATGTGCAAATGTATAAACCCGTGTTTTTTTGAAGAAAAATCTCATTTTGCGGCAAATGCCACATCTCCTATTCTCACGAAGTCATCCTCGACATAAGGCACGAGATTAAAGCGAGATGTTTGCCTTTTTCGTTCGACATGACCCGAGTGGTCGGGAGCACTCGAGATCGAAATGACATTCGATTTTTCCTTCGAGATGTGTCGAATGCAAAATTCCCGAGAATAAGCCCACTCAACTCCATTGGCCGATTACTTTGAAGGCGATAAATTATTCAGTCACTCTCGGCTTTCGACCACTTCAAAAGAAAAAGGTGCCCAATTCGGGGCACGTACCTATTTAATTTAAATTTTATTATATTTGCCTTACTTTTTCTTTCTACCAGGGGGTCTACCGGCTAAAACGAAGCCGATTACCATTGGCAAAAATCTAAGTTCGATTTATGAAAAATTTACTGAGTGGCAGAACATTTTTCAAAAATCGAACTTCCATTTAGCCAATGGTAATCGGCTTCGTCTTAGTCGGGAGACCCCCTGCACAAAAATATTTTAGCTTTTTAACAGACTTCAAAAAAGGAACTACCTCATTTATCTAAGTTCCTGAAATATATTGAGCAAAAATACTTCAGCAATAGTAGATCTATGCAAAGGAATCGCGGTCTACACTTTTTACACTATTGCAGCACAAACTTCAGTATTTCACAGCATGAAATGGATGGAAAATAGTAAAGTAAAGTTTCACGGCGCTTTCCGCTTTAGTCATTAATTTGCACTGTAAAACTATGACGTCACATCTTACTACTTCCTAGAATTTCCTCGTTAAAGTTTCTTTTATAAAATGTGCAGTACGAAAATTTTAGTTGTAAAATTATCTTTACACTTCTGTTAATCTATAGCGGAAATTCGTCGAAATTGTAAGATTTCATGCAATGACTAAGGTATTACTACTGTCACGGCATTAGACGGAAATAAAATAAAAGGTGATGTTATATGAAATGCTTGGTCGGTAAGTTGAACACATCTAAAGCCAATAATAAAGGCCAAATTGGATGTTCTGACTGCGCTTGTGATTAAATCGAATGACTCTCACAAATTGCCGAAAATGGCCTCAAATAGAGGTTGGTTGGGGCCAATGAGCTTTGTACGCTATTATAATAATAGTCGTTAGTTGGTTACTCATTAGTAGCTAGAGTACCTACCTACACCTAGAGCGCACCTTTTATCGAGCGCGATCCACCCAAAAACAATCAACTGTTACACGAATGGTAAGAAAAACTGTCTGTAAGAAAACTGTCTCAGCGTAAGCAAAACTGTGAGAGTTTTTTGCACGCGAGACAACAACAGATTGACTAATCTTGCCGGTTATATTTTTTTATAATACGCTCTTAACAGGACGGGACCAAATGAGACTAGGGGGAAAATTCTCGGGCATCTCGCATTCCACACATCTCGAAGGAAAAATCTAATTTTACGGCAAATGTCACTCACATCTCCTATTCTTATCCTCGATGTAAGGCACGAGATTTCTGCGAGATTCTGCGAGATGTTTGCCTTTTTCGCTCGACATCACTCGAGTGGTCCGGAGCAGGCGAGATCGAAATGATGTGAGCTTTTCCTTCGAGATGTGTTGAAAGCGAGATTCCCAAGAATTATCGGGGCATCGGAAAGAGGTGCGAAATGCGTGGTCAAGTCAACTCAAGTCTCATCTCTCGTGACAAAGGTATTTAGGGGTACAGTTCTCGCCCAACTTACTCCTTTCTCCTCTCTGCAGTTTCATGTTGCGAGGCTGGTCACGACGCGGCTTGCTCACGACGGGCACACTGCCTCTAGTGTTCACATTATTGCACTCGGCTGTCACTTTCATCACTATTTTCACTTTTAGCACATCACTATTCTCGAAGCGTTTGCTTTTCAAACTGTCACTTGGTTAACCTGCGTGCACGGCGGGGCGGGGTGAGAAAACCTGGTTTTATGTTTTGAATTAAAACCTATTGGATATTTTGATAATTCTGCGGATAATAATTTAAGAATGGATTTTGATATTAGACAAGTTGTCTAATGATGTGTTTTTCAAAACAATACAATATCCTCGGTCATTTAGCCACTAAAATCAATACAAATAAGACGAAATGTACAGTTGTTGAGGTAGCAGTAATTGAACTGAACAATTACGTTTCACGAAAGCATTTCCTTTGATTCGAATAAAAATTAGTCCCTATCACATATTGACGAGATTTACTAAGTAGAGTTCTGTTGATCAATAATAATAGCAATAAACTGACAATCCGAAGCTGAATGCAAAATAATTATGCTAATTTTCAAGTCATATTAGATTTTACACCTTTTTTTTTTGCAACCTTTTTTTTTAAATGTATGGCACAAAATAGTAGTACCGAACCCTTGATACCCGAGTTCCACTCGCACTTGGCTTGATTTTCTTCTTGTTCAGCTTCTAAAAATAAACTGCAACAAATCTCTCCACAAACCCTAAGCAAATTCAAAACACAACCGCTGTAAACAGAGCTTTACAATTAACTCTTTCTTGGGAACCACTTTGAATGCGTCGCCCATAACCCACACAATGTGGAGAAGACGCTTTTTATGCGCCTGCGCACATAGTTCATTACGCGGTGAGACTGTTTTCGCTTTCATTTGGGGGTGATCAGATTGCAAAAATGTGACGGCTAAGCGCGAGCTCTATTATAGTGAGATGGAGGGTACCGACAGCAGATTTACAGTTTTTTTTATATATTCAAAAGTATTCAAACAAAAGTCTTTTCTGAGAGAGAGAGTTCGGGCTTCGTTAATCATTACACTTCTATAGGCAATATCCCTACTTTATAGGTATCTTTTGTAATGCAGTAGGCTTGGTAGGTACCTATACCTGGTATTATGATTTCAGATGTGGTTAAAAGGTTCTTATTTAAACAGATAATAAGAATTGTGACCAAAAGATTAAACATTTAAATTATCTCAATAAAAAATTGTTAGTGAATAATGTACCTGTGTTAAACGTAGTTATTTTATGTACGTACGAGTTACAAAGCAAGAATTTGGCATTGGCTTGGAAACTACTAGCTCTATGTGGATCTCCAACATAAACACCATTGTTGCGGTTTACTTTCACACCCACGCTCATTATCCTAATTTACGTTTTGTGCAAAAAAGCTATAAAATTGTAAGTAAAAGAGATACTTGTCAAAAAGATTGCAATCTTTGTAATTTTCGTCTTGCCAGTTTTATATGAAAAAGTGCGTAATCTAGTTTTAATCAGCAATTTTGCTAATTTGCGTAATGGCCTACCATGGGAAAATTATGGTTTATTAAAAACTTTCAAATTGTAAATTGTTTAGAAACTGTGAAAAAGTGTGTGTATGGATATAATGCACATTGACTTGAATAAGACTTTTAAGTAGAACACAGTCATAAAAGGTGTTATTTCACCAATCGAACAAAATAAAGATGTTTTTTTTTTTTATTTAAAACTAAGCCCAACCCTTGCTGCGGCTACAATGTGATTTCGACACAATAATTACGATTATATCAATATTAGATAATAAAAGACCATTATATTGAGAAGATGTAAATTGCCAAGCCATTTTATGGTAAAAAGGAAACTTGATGACACGTTTGGCTACTCATTTATTCATTCGAATTGAGCTTGAGACGAATTTGACTTTCGTTTTAATTTTTGTTGATTGTAATGTTACGGCGAAATTGTCGGTTTAGAAACTTACAATAGTTTCTAAACTCTATTCATTTGCATGAAGTTGTGTTTTTAGATTCGAACCTAAAAACATAGGTCGTCAAGATGTCGTAAATTTTCTGCTAGGTAATTGTAAATTAATAGCAACAATCATTACTCGATTTTTTTCTTGAAAGTAAATAAGTTAACAAGTATATTTAGGATTACAAATATAACCTGTTTAGTTTCGTATTTATCTTTGGTATTCAATTAGTTGAATAAGGACTAGACTAGACGAAAATCGAATAAAGATCTTTTTTGGATTTTAATATGTATTTGTTATTTAGGTATTATTTTGGCTGAAATTTTAGTGTCAGGAGAGTGCTTACGTATCGAATTTTAAAGTACCTATACATACCTAATGAAAGAAATGAAACCAGACAAATCCTAAACTTCCAGTAAAACCGAAACGACTGCAACACATCGGCTCATTTGAATAACAGAGTAGAGTTCGAAACTGGAAAGTTGGTCAGTTGTAAAATTAACCGGTTGTGCCGGAACAGCGTGTAATGTGTTTGTACACTTGTCTGTTTGTGTAACGCACCGATGCAATAATGCAGCTCTATGCAATTTGTAACCGGCTTTTTATTTATAGTCAGAGATTTCGTGTTTCTTTACGCGTTTGTACGATGGCTCATTGAGCATTAATCTATTAAGGCTGGAAGATAGCAGCGAGGCGGGAAATACAAAATTTTCACAGTTTTTTACATTTTATGTCTACGAAGCAGTGGTATTGCCCAAAAAACTTGTCGTAGACCAGAACACATAATCGGCTAAATTATTGTTGTTCTGTTGTTTACAATAATGAAAAGAATACTGTTTTATTGCCGCGAACGAAAAATCGCTGAACAAAAATAGCTCAGTTTAGCTACAAAATGTAAAAGACTGTGAAAATTTTGAATTTCCCGCCATGTTGCTATCGTCTACCCTTAATTTGATATTATGTCAGGAGAAGTTATGTTATAGCTCTCCAAATATTTGGTTAAAAGCAGTGAATCTTTAAGTAAGTCTGAAGACGTTGTGACGCATGGACATCTGTTTACAAAATTAAAGTCGACATGGTTTTACGACATTTCAGCTTGCTACGAACCAAAGATGCTCCGAATTGCCATATGATTCTTCGATTTTCAGCGACCGAATATTACTTCGCAGTTTTTAGTGAAAAATCTCGTCGCATCTATTTGATACCCCAAAAACAATATTTTTACAAAGACCTTTTGTTTTAAAATGTTATTTGAATGAGCGAGCGAAGTTCTCCGAGTCTACTTGAACAATCCGGTGTTTGTAGTATTAATGTTCGTTCGACGATAACTTGAGTACATTTGGTCGGATCATCATAAAATTTGTGAATATAATTTTTAAATTTTATCGACACAGCTTATGACATAATTTTTGAGGGATATAGGATGTGTGTAAGATGTTCGTCATTTTGATACAGTGTCGTTTTTCCTGATAGACCTAAGTCGTCAAAAGGGTGAAGAATAGCCCATTCCATGTGGAACGAGGTAGGTAGAGATAACAATAATCGCACCGCTCTACTGTACTTTGAAATACACTGACGCGAGATCGGCGACCTTGCAACAATCACAGTGTATGATCAAATTTAATGTACATAGGTACCTACTAACGTATCTGTCTGTCGGATTGTTTCTTTGTAACTTATTGAGATTCTTTTTGTTGGTCGTATTTTTTAGAAACTTGCCCACAAAAGCGAGCAGCGGGCAAACTACAGTCGAGTGCAATTTGTACGGTCGGCCACAGTCACAAATACCCCATGGCAGCTTTTACCGCGGCATAAGGGCGCCAATCGAACAAAAAGGAGTATCCTAGCGTGTGGCCGACTGTACAAACTGTTAATCAGATTGATTAGAAGGTATTGTTCACTTGTCTGTCTCAAGGAATCAATTCGGAGTAACAAGTGAATGTGCGGCTATTATGTGAATTCATAACGGCCCAGATAAGGTTGTAGTAGGAGACTAAATGATCAATGGTTCGACCGTGAATTGTTCCATTCACAGTGACCCGATTAGCAAATAGGTAATCCAATCTGTCAAAAGACGATTGTTGTTTTCAATAACTCTAGAACGCAAAACACCAATTTAACAACCGGCGTAGATTTTTAGGCATTTTTTCGGTAGATCACAGAACAATTTTGTGTAATATTTACGAAATGTTGGAATCTGAGGTAGGAAGAGGTTTGACATCACAGGAGATCAAACCATTATTGGTCAAGTATTGGCCAGTCCATAATATCGTGTCATCTCAGAGCATCCAAACTGAACTGATGAAAAGTTTAACGTTGTAAAGATCTACTTTGCACTAACTATAACCCTACTAGTTCTACCTCGGGTTAAAATAAAAGCTATGTTATCATGTTGTGTTAAAAACATATTGTTCAACTTCATTTTAAAAGTGGAAACCTATAATTCGGAACCCAAAGTTTTTTGTTCGAAAGTCCGTTACTGGCTTAATCTTATCTTTAGACAATATTGAGAAACTAATTTCAATATTTTTTATTTTCGTTCAGTGGTTTGGATTTTACAACGTTTTAAAGATACGGTTTATGACGTCACGCGACGGTCTGCATACTGTTGGCGGTCATAGGAACAAAACATTTTATTGCATAAAAACAAAACTACTGGACCAAAATAAAAAAAATATTTAAATTAGTTTCTCAATATTGTCTAAAGATACGATTAAGCCAATAACGGACTTTCGAACAAAAAACTTTGGGTTCCGAATTGCCTTTAGACCATACCTCTACATACTAAATTAAGATCTCAATGTTATTGAAGCTGTTGGATTCCTAAATAAACCAAAGTCAAAATCAAGTCAGCATGTAAACCACCACCATGTAAACTTTACATACAAGCTAAGCACATAAACTTTTGCAGCTAGTTTGTTTTTACGCCCTAGATCCGGCATTGAGCTTTCTTTGTAGACGTATCAAGGTTCGAGCCGGGAGATAGCGCAGGAATGACTCTATAATCTGATACAGGCTAAAACTTAGACCAATTATTGAACCATTCTTAAGTTGACGTGTTTCAGGAACAAATATATTTTAAAATTGCCCTGTAGAGCACAATCTATCAGCTAAGATTTGGAAACTTCTCTGAGAGCAATTTTTTCTGTAAGCTCCGGTCAAAGTTAGTACCTATATACGTAGTTCTCGCCAAACATCTAGTCCGCTCCGAAGTTGCCGCGCTGCGCATTGCGCAGGTTTTCAATGTGTGCAAAATGGTGGCTATACATTATAATGCTGCACAACTCGCGGCGCGCCAACTTCAGCCACTCTACCCTTGACGCATTTTTCCAATACGGCCGCAATATGGCGCATTTTACAAAATTTAATATATTACAAATTAAGACGCATTTTGTGTTTTTATTGAATAAAACAGCCTTACCTTTAAATAAACATTACAAAATATTTAAAATCAAAGCATTACTATGCGAATTCAAAGAGAAATTAATTTTAAAACTTTTTCAATTTGATCGCAATAGCGTCAAGGATAACCCCCCTGAGCGGACTAGATGTTTGGCGAGAACTATACTAACTTTGACCGTAGCTTACAGAAAAACTTGCTCTCGGAGAAGCTCCTAAATTCTATGTGATAGATTGTGCTCTACAGGGCTTTATTCCTTAAACACGTCAACTTAAGAATAGTTCAAAGATAAACGTTCAGTTAAGTTTTCAGTTTTGCGATCAATTTTATAGATTGTGTGCTCTTATGTATACAGTATGGTTCCTGAGTCGTGAGCAACGGAAAGGTTCTGTTTCTTCCAGACCACTTTTGATTTAGCTTTTTTTTTAAACAAGTGCAAACTCAAACTCAAGAAATAGTCAAGTTTTGCAATCTCTGGTAGTTTGGCTCAACTTGTTTCGATAGGTTTTGGTGTACAATAAAGGGTTCTTAATCTATCTACTTCATGGTATCTGTTGATGAAGGTATTTTTGCATCTATCTCCCGGTCTAGGATGTCTTGGCAGCGGTGTTCTTGACGTCAGAGGTTTTCTATGGTGGGTGATAAAATGTAGCTAAATCTACCTTGTAGGTCTTACTATGCTTGTAACATGATTATATTGTTTGCATATTATAAGCTTTTCCTATTTCGACTGCATACTTTTTCTTGTGCCCCAATTTTGTGATGTAATTAAAAATTTACGACTTTCAGATTTATTCCTTTATGTAGACACCTACTTGTGCTATATGGTATTGCTCCTTGCCAAATTTTAAGATTCTGGCTAGCGGGAAGTACCCTATAGGTTTAGATTTCTGTGTGAATGTCGAAATATGCAGAAATATGCTGCATTTATGGTCATATCTTTTGATGGCGTTTTAGATGCTTGATTTTTCACAGGTCAAAGAGAATGCAGATTTGAGTAATTGATTAAATTTTAAGTTGATACCTTCACGCGTTCCTGAGAAAAGGATGTTGACAGACAGATAAACAATAACGTGATCCTTACATGATGGTTTCGTTTTTCCTTTTGCGGTCCGGAACCCTAAAAAGGGATATAGGCTTTCGTGTGGCTGACTGTACATAATGCTTAACCCACCCTTTTCCCCACTTGAATACAAGAGCAAATAACATCATAACTCCCCCTTTGCATCGTGGAGTAATGAAAAAGCCCCGCGAATGAAATATTCAACTTTATTAGGCATATTTGTTGGATGGAATCCGCCGTCTTGAACGTTGACGGAATACACTCTCTTATGGGGGAAAATTATAGGTCTAGAAGTCGTGTTTGAGCTAATAAGTAACTCTTGTTTAGAT